>JAODAL010005952.1:0-138472 GCA_025379985.1 Phyllomedusa bahiana | reverse complement strand
CTATCTCACCCCCCCCCCTATGGACAAAAAAAATAAACAACTAATTTCTTACAAAAAAGTGACATAAAAAAAAAATTTTTTTTTTTTTAAATTTTGGCCAATAAAAATTTTTCTTTTGGGATAAGAGGATAAAATTTTCTGTAAAAAGGGAGCACCCAAATCAGGGACGGGCCCCAAGGTCACAAAAGGTTTTTTGCTATGCCACAAACCTGCTAGTTGGGTTTTATACATAGCCCCTTGGGCTTTTCGGGCGCCTCACAATACCCAGAAAAGGGACAAGGCTAAGGGTCTGCATAGGAAATTGGGACAAAAAAAACCTAAAAACCCAAACAAAAAACTGTTAAATAAAACTTTAGTTTTTTGTCCATTTTTCCACCCAAAAGCGGGGGGGAAAAACCCCAAAATTTTTTTTGGCAGGTTTTTGCAGCTTTTTTTTTGCCCCGTTTTAAATAGACTCCAATACTAAAATTTTTTGGCTTCCCTTCAGAAATTTTTTTTGCAACATTTTTCAAAAAAAACGATCAGCAAATAAAACAAGCAGAAAAAAAAAAGTTCTGTGCAGAAAAAGGACATTTTTACTATAGAAGTCTATGGGACCTCTTTTCATTTGTTTTTTTCAGCATTTTTAGAAAACGAAAAACGCTGAAAAACTAACATTTTTCTGTGCAGTGCAGACATAGCCTAAAAGTACAACAGCCAAGTTACGTGGGTAAAACTCACAAATTCTCTTGTCCTCTCTGACTGCCGACTTTGCAATCCAGAGTGCACACAGCACATTTAGGCCGCTGTGGTACAAAGCAAACACAGGCTGTCGGATCTCTGGACTCCATAGTGCTAAAATTACACAAAAAACCTTTTTGGGCAGGGAGGCGGGTGGTTGATACTAAAGAAAAGTGTTTGGGCACTGTTTGTGGGGGAGAGAGTGCATACTTTTCTCATGTGTTAAAAGGGGTTGCCCAAATTAAAATTTAAAAAAAAAACCCTTATCCCTCCCTTTTTTTCCTCATTGCATTCCGAACTGCCGCTTTTCCCCTTTTAAATAAATGGCTTTTTTTAAATCCGAAAGGGGAATGCCCAAAAAGGTAAACAAAAGGGGGGGGGTTTTGGGGCCCAATTTGTTTTTCTTTAAAAACTTTCTTTTATTAAAAAATTTGAGCTTTTTGACAAATAATACAAATGAAAGATATCAAAAAAAACTATAAAGAACGTAATGTAACAAAGGGAAAAAATTTAAGGGAATAAACCCCAAAATTTAAAAATCGGGATTTTGGAAAATTAAACAAAAACTATTTGTTTTAAAATAATTATAAAAACTGGGGGGTTTGGATAGAACTTTTAAAAAATTTTATTTTTACTACTTTTTGATGCACATTTAACCCTAGAAGATAACCAAGTTTCCAAAGAGTTTTTTCCTTTTTTTACGACTTTTGGGGGTAAAATTAATCTTTTTTTTCACAGGCAAAAAATTTTTTAGTTTAATTTTCTTCTGAAACCCCCTTTTAAATTAAAAGGGGGGTTTTTAGGTTCTTTTTCAATTGAATGCCATGGTGTTCTGGTTTTGTCTTTTTAAGATTGTGAAAAAAGAATTTTTCCCGGGGGAGGGTTTTTTTGGGAAATTAAACCCAAAACCCGGGGGTTTTTCAAAAAACCGCAATTTCCCAAAATTTAAAAGTAAAGGAGGTTGGGAAATTTTCCCGGGGAAGAAAGATTTGAGATGAATTCCAAAATTTTTAAATTTCGGGACCCCCCCACCAACAGGGTTCATGGTCCCCTTGTTGAGAACCTTTTCCCAACATTGATCTGAGGACCCAGGGAACATTTAGCAAACCCTTAAAGGGGGTAATTTACCACCGAAAGGGGGAAACTTAATAAAGGTTTCTTTTATGGTTTATGCACCTCGATAAAGGGGAAAAGAGGGTTTTTTTGCTTTTGCTCCATTGATCCTTAGAGGAATTGGGGGGATAACCCCTTTTTTCCCCATTTCAAAACCCAAAAAAGTGGGGAACTTGGGGGGGGGGCCCTTTTTTTTTGGCCAATATTTTTGTGGGGAAATTTTTAAAAAGGCCTTTTTCGAACCCTTTTTTTGAAAAGAAAAAGGGTTTTTTAAATCGGGATGAGTGGGGGTGGGGTTGTCGGGCCCCATTTTATATTTTTGGACCCAATGTTTTTTTGGGGGGGGGGGGGGGGGGGGCAGGAAACGGGGGGGGAAAAAAAATTTGGGACCCGAGGGGAAAATTTAAAAAGTAGAGAAATGTGAAAATGAGAGGGGGTTTTTCATTGAAACAGTTGGTCTTTTTGTGAGGTTTCCCATGTTCTCCCATGATTTAAATGTAAGGGTATTTTAAACCATTTTAAGGTTTTAAAGGGGATAAATCCCCCTTTACAAAAGGATAAACCAATTGTTAGGTATGCGAAAAGTAGCCCAAATTTTTAAGAAATCTGTTATTCCCCCCTAAGTGAAGAGGTTGGCAAAGGGGCCCCAGTAATGAAGATTTTTAAATGGGTACTTTTAGGGGATAGGGGGGAAAATGAATGAGATTTTTTGAGACCACATTTTTAAAAACAGATTGGGGGCCAAAATAATTTAAAGGTTTTCTAAAGAAAAATAGCCACTTTTAAAGCAAAAAATTTTTGGGGGCCTGCTTTTCCCTTTCCATCCTTATTGTTTGAGGAAAAAGGGGGTCCCCCGTTTGCCCTGGGGTTTTTTTCCCACACCAAAAAAAGGTAAAAAAAGGCTTTTTTGGAAATTTTAAAGATTTCATTGCGGTGGTTTTTAAGGGATAAAAAATTTGCTCTGCAGATGTATAGGGTATTTGGGTTAGCAATGACATTTTAAACGCTTTAAATTTCCCTTGCTATCCAAGATATTTTAAAGGGTTTTGCAAACCCTTTTTTGTTTTTGGGACTTCTAAATCAAAAAAAAAGGGAATTAAAAAAAATTCAAATCAATTGTTCGGGAAAGGGGAAAAAGTGACTTTTTAAAACCTAAAATAATCGACTTCAACTTCAGCTAGCTTGAAGTTTAAAGGTTTTTAAAAAAAGGCATTTGGGGATTTAGGATTTATTTATAAAAAATAATGACTTTTGGGGGTTTTAGTTTGTAATAAGAAAAAAAATGGGAAAGGGCTTTTAAAAGTTAGGGAATTTAATTTAAAATTTAAACCCCCCAATTTAAAAAAAAAGCAACTCCCAAAAAATGAATTTTTTGGGTTACTGGGGGGGTTTTTTAAATTTTTAACTAAACCAATATAAAACCCTTTTTAAAATTTGGCCCCGGGCCCACCCAAAAATAAAATTTGCGGGGTTTAAGGGGCATCCTTAAGGGTTTTCCGTTTTTTAGGGCAAAAGGGGGGGGATGGGGAAAACCAAGTTGAGAAAAAGAAGCAAGGTTTTTGTTTAAAAAAGGGGTGTGAAAGCATCAAATATTTAACCCCAAAAACCCCAAAATTTTTATCAAGGGCTCGTTTAAAAGTAATTTCCCGTTGAACCTTTTCGAAAGCTTTTTCAGCGTCAAGTTACAAAAAAGGGTACATCTTTGCCATGATCCTGCAAAATTTTTACCAAGTCCCGCAAAACGCAATTTCATCTCTGGCTTGGCACCTTGGGGCAAATCCAGTTTTTTTTTTTTATGTATAAATTTGGGTTAAAAAAGTATTAAGGGGAAAGGGTAATTTTTGCATAAATCCCTTTAAGGGTTTTATTCAATTAAAGGATTGGTAATTTTGTTCCAGTGTTTCAGTGGTTTTTCCCGGTTTTGGGATTGGTGATAGTGGGCCCAATAAGATTCCTTTGGGGGATCAGGGGGAATGGGAAATCAAATTTCATAAGTCAACTTAAATGGGGAGAGAGGGAAATTTTTGAGGGAAAAGGGGATAATTTTCTCGTTTGGTTTAAAGCCAAACGGGCCCGGGGGTTTATTCATTTTACTATGACAAAAAGGCATGCCCCAACCCTGCTAAGGTATTGGGGAAATTTAGTTTTTCTAAATGATGGGGGAAAGAGTGGTAAAAAAAAAGGGTATAAGGTGAGGAAATTATTTATATCACAGTCTTTGAGGAGCGGGAAAATTTTAATGATTTAAGATTTTAGAGAAATTTGGGGTAAAAGGTGCCAAAATTTTTCAGCAATTTCTAGTGGATTAAAAGAGTTTATTTCCCGAGGAGGAAATCAGATGGGGGGATTTTTTAGATTTAGCGGCTGAACTTTTATTCTTTTGGCCCCGTAGGGGTTTTTTGGGGCGGGCTCCCTTGTGTGTTAAAAAATTCCCCTTTCATTTTAGCGAGATTTAAAATTGTTTTTTTTGTAGATACCCAAAAAACGTAAATCATTCCCTTTAAAGGGAAACTAAATTATTCGGGTTTTTGGTTTGGCGATGGGGTTAGCTTTTAAAAACCCCTCCAGGGTTTTTTATATTAAGTTTTTAAAAATTTTTTTGAGAGAAGGGTTGGTATTTTTTTAGATCTACTAGCAGTTGAATAAGGTTTCCCGAATAAAATGCCTTATGGGCACACCATTCATTGAGGGGGAAAAGCAGTGGGAGTATTAAAGTTGGGAAAAATCTTTAAAATTGTGATTTTAAAAGGTACCTTTTTTTGGATTTTTGAGGGGAAAGGTTTGTTTTTCCCCAAGGGGTTTCGGGGGGTTTTTTTGGGGGGAAGTCTTTAAGGGTTTAAATTACTGGTGCAAGATCAGAAAAAGGGAATTGATCCCATGTCGAGGAGAGAAGTTGTGTTAGGTTTAAAATTTTTTTCAAAATTTGAAAAAGGGCTTTTACGGGGGGTGGACCTTTTTGGAGAGGAAAAAAAAGGTGTAGTCCCCCTTTTTGTGGTTTGCCAAAAAACGCCAGATATCGTGAAGCTTTTTCCTCTTGTAAGAAAGGATAAGTTAAAGGGGAAAATTTTCCCCCCCCGATCTAGGCGGTTTTAAGTCATTTTTTTAACCCTAAGTTTTAAATCACCCCATACAAAAACCGCCTTTTCTAACGTTTTTAGCTGTTGGGGATGACTTTTCGGAAAAAAAGGAATTTTTTTTTTTCATTAGGCGAGTATTGTGTAAAAAGAGTGTTTAAAGGTTTTTTTAAATTAATTTTTACCCAAAACAATATAATGTAAACGACCTTCTGGAACAATTTATCTTTTTTGGGGTAAAATTTAAAAAAGAGATTGAAAATTTTTGACTAAAATTGTGGGCGCCCCCCTTTTTTTTTTGAGGCGTGTGGGGAAATGAAAGGGGGGAAAATTTTTCATTTTTCAATCTTTGTGGCCCTAAAGAGATAATAAAAGTTTTCTCCTTTAAACAAATAATATGCTTTGGATTTATTACATCTCTCCACAGCAAAGAGCGCTTAAGCGGGGAGTTTAAACCTTTCACATTTTTGTAGGCCAAAAATTTAACGGGAAAAAAAATGAGATATATTTTAAAAAAATTGGAGGGGCCCCAATAAATTATCAAGGAAAAGTGGGAAAACCCCTTTTAAAAATTCCAAAATTTTGGGGAAACAGTGAAAAACAAAATCCCCCGAAAACTATAGAAATTTTTCAGAAAAAATTAGAAAATTTTTTTAAAATAACATTACAAGGGGAAATTTATTTCCTTCGGGGGAACACAAAGGGGCAAGTCCCGCCTTGGGAAACCCGTAAAAAAAGAAAAACGCTTTAAAAGCAACAAAACGGGCTTCCCCTTGGCCCGTTATATTCGAGTTGGAAATTTAAAACGTAAAGGGTACTGAAGAGGGTCCCTTGCCGGTTTTTTTTAACGAAGTTTGGATGTTTTTTTCGGACCAAAAGAGGTTTTGAAACATCTCTGGCCCTGATTTTTTTTTTTGGGGCTGGGGGTGGAGTCACATGGAAACAACAGGTTCCAAACTTCTTAAATGGTACCCAATTCTTCCCGGGGGTTTTCAGGTATATTGAGTTTCCTTCCCCTTTGAGATTATAAGCTTGACCGGAAATCCCCTCAAAAAAACAAATATTGTCACAAGGAAACTTTGTGAAGGGTTTTGGGAAAAGTTTCCCCCCATACGTAGCTGCAGACAGGGCAGGGAAAAAATTTTAAAATAGGGTTTAAAGGCTCTGGGGGGGACTCCACTTTGCGGGGAAACGCACGAAAGGAAGTCTTCCTTTTTTATTATAAAAAAATTATTGCGTGCTATTTTTTTTTCCCTTGGGGTTGGAGGAAAAATTCCCCCGGCTTGGGGAATTTTTGTGGATCCTGTCAATTATGGGAACTTTTTTAGTGCTGAGGGGGAAGGGGGAATTCCCTGGAGGTTTTGTTAGGTAAGCATTTAATTCATCAGGCAAAAACAGTTTCGGATTTCCCCGAATTCTCAAAGTTATTACGCCTTGAAACTGTCTTTAGGTCCAAGACTTTGTTTTGGGGGAGATTTTAACCCCCTCCCTAGAGGGACTTTTTAGCATCTATTAAGCTGTTTTTGGGGGGTTTGCAAATTTTGCCCCTTTTAGAAATTTAAATTGGGTCTGTTCTTGTTGCCGGGGAGTGAAAAAACCCGTTTAAGTTTAGACATCCTTTGCTTAATTTTTGAATTTGGGGTGTGGTGCGGAAGGAAGGGAAGAAACTGCTGCAACGTTTTTAGGGTTTTTTAGGGGGTTTCCCCCTTCAAGAGGGTTTTTGCTGTTCGTATCTTTCAATTCCCCCCTTAGGGGAAAAAAGCGCGAGGGTGTGGATAATTTTTTTAAAACCCCTTTTAGTAGTGGGGCTTCTTCGGGGGGAGAAAAAGAAGTAAAAAAATTTAGGGGGTTTGGCGGGTTTGTTTCTTTGGGTTTTTCCTTTTTTTGCCTCCCATAAAGATTCCTTTCTTCGTAATAGCGGGTCTGTGAAAATTTTTCCCCAAAAAGGTTGTGAAAATTGGTAGAATGGTATAAACCCCCTTTTTTGGTTGTTAGGTGGGTTTAAAAAAGATTAAAAGGAACAAAATCAGAGGGTGAACCGATTCAGGGGATTCGGTGGCTACGGAGGAAGTTTACAGTTTTTCTTTTAAAAAAGGGGGTCCCCTAAATGTGTTTTTCATTTGGGGGGTTTGCACTGAGGAATAGAGTTTTTCACTGGGGTAAAGGAAAAGGGGGGGTTTTGTTGTGAGTCATTTTTAAAAACACTTAAAAACAAATAATGAGGGTTAAACCGGTTTTTAGATAAAAAATGTCCAAAACAGTTCAAAGTATAGTGAAGGTTTTGGGAAATAAAAAAAAAAAAAATAATTTCCCCTGAGGGGTTCAAAAATACTCCCTTTGTCCAACTGAAAGCAGGGCAACTTCAGTAAAACAGGAAACCCGGCCTTTACAGGGGTTCTTTTAAAAGCCTAATTAACAACCCTTTTCTGAAAATTTAACCTCAGTTTTGGAGACTTTTTAAGAGGGTTGATAACTTCAGGCAGGTGGGGTAATAATATGTTTTGGGGTCATAGAGTTATTGGTAACCACTTGGTTTTTTGCAAAAACTAGTAAAAGTAATAAAGGGGATAGTGTGAGGCTGGGACTTTTTTATAAGAACCCGTCCCCAGGAGCCCCGACAAGACTGTCAGGTCGGGTTTTGCAAATGGGGGCCCCTCTGCACTGCATTTTTGACCCGTTGTGAGGGGCCCCTCTGGTTTTTTCAGGGGGGCCCGGTATGTCAGCAGCAAATTTTTGGGTAGAGGGGCTGGGAAACATATTTGTATGCCCAAACTTATTACCCCCCTTGGGTTTATCCCCTTGAGGGTCAGATAAATCTCAGTTATTGCAGGGAGCCAATTAAAAAGGGGGGATGTGCCACATAGGGCTTAACAAAGACAGACTGTCTGTAAGGTGTGGACCGGATATGGGCAACTCACCAAAGCCCTTGAGAATTAAAGTTCCCTTCAAAAGTCCCCCCCCCAAAAAAAAGGGGCCCCTTTTATCGCTGTTGCTCTTGCTGCCCATGACATGTTCAGTTTGCGGCAGAGGAGGAAAACTTTAGTAAGCTGCAGCAGGCCTCTGATTTAAAATCTGGTAAACCCTGGAGGGTTTTGATTTGTAATGGCTCCCTTTTTCCCCAGTTCTTCCCTTTCCCCGAATCAGAGGGCAGGAAATGGTGTTCCCAAAAAGGGGCTGGATATGTGGGGGTTATTTGGCAGTTTTGGGCTGGTTTTAGAGGAGTCAAGGGGAAAAGTTCCCAGCACAGTGCCATCCAGGCCACGCCCCCGGTCAATTGATTTCTATGGGCCCGCTGCAGTTCCGTCACGTTATGTTGTGGTACTGAACTGAATTAATTACGGATTTACTCATTTTATGTAGCACCAAAGTAGCAGCATTGTACAGTGTCACTCTTACCTAAATTCCAAACTAACTTGTCAGTATGATTTTTGATTCTGTGAGAAAATCAGAGTACCTGAAAGAAACCGTCACAAACAACTAGAGAATATACATGCAGGTGTTGCCTTTGGTCAGATTTAAACCCAAGCTACCATTGTTACATGACAACAGTTCTTGCCACTAGTGACTATGCTACCTGTGCATATGTTCCTTACATACGCTTAACCAGAAAAGCTTTTCTGACCCATGTGCACTCCAGTAGTCTAAACTTCTTCTTTCTTTTTTTTTTTTTTTTTTTTTTGCTGCATGCTTCATGGATATGAGATGTAATTGTGACAGTAGTCTTTACTCAAAATGAAGTGCCATTTGACATTTTTTCATAAGAATAAAATAAGAAGATACAAAAAAGTAATCCAAGTGATTGTTTGAATTTTATTTTGCCTATGGAAAAATTGTCATATAAAATACATTCATCATAATTTCCATAGTATAGTTTTATTGTTTTAAATAAACACTCAAAAATATACTGGGAAATATTTGTGTGTTTGAATCTGTATTCATATTTATTCAACGTAGTCCTTATTTTTCTAAAATAGAAGTTCCGCAATAGAATTGTGCCCAAAGTGTAAAAAATTTGTGTGGCCACCATTATTTTCCAGCATTGCCTTAACTCTCTTGGTCATGGAGTTCACTAGAGCTTCACAGATTGCAGCCACTGGAATCCTCTTGCACCTCTTCATGTCGACATCACAGAGCTGGTGGATGTTAGAGACCTTGGGCGCCTCCACCTTTCAGTTGAGGATGCCCCACAAATGCTCAATAGGGTTTAGGTCTTGAGACATGCTTGGCCAGTCCAGCACCTTTACTTTCATTTTCTTTAGCAAGGCAGTGGTCATCATGGAGGTGTGTTTGAGGTCATTATCATGTTGGAATACTGAAGGGAGAGGATCATGCTCTACTGCAGTATGTCACAGTACATGTTGGCATTCATGGTTCCCTCAATATAATATACCTCCCCACAGCCACCAGCAGTCATGCAGCCCCAAACCATGACACTCCCACCACCATACTTGACTGTAGACAAAGTCACTGAAAAATGTACCTCTTTAAAAAACATTTTATTAATATCATGTTAAAAAGTAGATTGCCAACATGTGATAGTTTACTTATGGTGCATAAGTAAACCAACCATGGGAAAAATCCCAGACTCGGTTAGACACTCCAATAGTGTATTAGCAATGGTAATATACATGAACACAGGAAAAGTCAAAGGGCACTCACAGTTTTTAAGGACATTGGTCCTCAGTGCTGGTGGTGATCCTTGCTTGTATCTAATCCAAGGCTGTCCCTTATTATGACCCTGCACTCGACTTCTATGGATGTAGAATAATCGTCCCAAAAAGGTACAGCCCTACCTCTCGAAGACTGCCTCTGTTAAATCGCTATAGGTACCCTATGGATGGACATAGACATAATGACTAAAATACCCAAAATTATAGAAAATAAAGATAAAATCTTATTTATCTCTATTGGTGCTAAGCCTACAAAGGTAAAAAAAAATCCTAGTAAGGCTAAATAATTCCCAACACATTTCCCCTTATCCACTAATAATATGGCGGAGGTCCATCAGGGGAAGGAGTCCCAAAAGTAAGATGAAGGGACATGCAGGGCACGCCACATAAAGATGGATGTGACAGATTAATGTCTAACCATGATGAAAATGGTGCCGTCAATTGATTTATATTTGACTGCAGGCAAGATACATTTGTCTTTATACTCACTTGGTTGCCGCCACACACTTAACACCATATAAACCAAATAAGTTTATCTTGGTCTCATAAGACCACATGACATGGTTCCAGTAATCCCTGTTCTTAGTGTGCTTGTCTTCAGCAAACTGTGGGCTTTCTTGTGCATCAGCTTCCTTCTGGGACGACAGCCATGCAGAACAATTTGATGCAGTGTGCAGCATATTTTCTGAGCACTCCCCAGCTGATCCTTCACCCCTGTAACCTCTGCTGCAATGGTGGTAGCACTCATCTCTGGATACGACACTGAGCATGTGCACTCAAACTTTTTGGCAAGACCTTTTCTGAGGGAAATCTGTCTTGTTAAACCGCTGTACGGTCTTGGCCACCGTGCTGTAGCTCAGTTTCAGGGTGTTGGCAATCTTCTTATAGCCTAGGCCATATTTATGGAGAACAGCAATTCTTTTTTTCGGATCTTCAGTCAGTTCTTTGTCATAAGGTGCCATGTTAAACTTCCAGTATGAGAGAGTGGAGAGTGATCACACCAAATTTAACACACCTGTTTCCCGTTCACACCTGAGACCTTATAACACTAGCGAGTCACATGACACTGTGGAGAAAAACTGGCAAATTGGGCACAATTTGTCCATTTCCACCTAGGGTTGTACTCACTTTTATTGCCAGCGATTTAGACATTGATGGCTGTGTGTTGAGTTATTTTGAGGGCACACCAAATTTACACTGTAATACAAGCTGTACACTGACTACTTTACATAGTATCAAATTATCATATGTTCAGTATTGTCCCATGAAAAGATATGATAAAATATTTGCAAAAACGTGAAAGGTGTATTCGCTTTTGTGAGATACTGTAAGTCCATTCTCCTATTGTCCTCCTGTGGACCAGCAACTCCGACAAAACTGTGAAGTGGGCAAATTGATTTACTTACCAAACTCCTGACAAGATATGAGCATACAGATACTGTATAGAATCAGTTTATGGTATGTCTGAGAAAAAAAAGGATCTGATCAGATTTGGATCTCATTCTGCTAAAAGTGAAAATAAAATTTGTTTTCATTTAACGCTGAGGAAAATCATACAAGCTGCTAATGATATGTATCTGAGAAATGTCATAGATTTTATCCTACCATCATTTTTTGTGTTTCTATGAAAACTGATAAGTTCTTTGTGTCTATAAAAATTGAATCAGTGTATTGACCTGATGAAGGGGTATGGTCATCTATTCAACCCCTTGTTTTGCTGTACCTAAAGTAAATCTGATAAACTACTGTGAATGATTCAAAGTGTGCCAACAACTATCCTTCATATGCTGTAGTTGTGCATTACAGCTACTGCACTCACCAGAGAAGGAAGCCTAGCTGAAGATGGCATAAATTAAATCTAAACAACTTTTCTTCAGCCTGTTACCCAAAAGAGAGAGTTCACTACTCACCCTTATCTGGTGGTCTCCTTTCAAAAACAAACTGGTTACTTGTAGTGTCTACTTGAATAATTTATATAGTTTCACAGAACTGTATAGAGACTCTAGCCTAAGAGATGTGGCTCACAAAGATTTTCTTGGTAAAGTATCCTAAACCCTAGTGACATACCTGCTTCAGTGAGTTACACTTTCTGCCACGTGTATTGTCCATAGTTTAACCTCTTAATCATTTTTAATTTTTAGGTTGTGAGGAGAACATTGATTCTCAGGGAGAACTGATTCTGCAGGATTCATTTCACCTTTGGGACCCTAAACCATTAAGACGAAAAGGCAGGGAACGTCAACTTTGACTCTTTGAGATGTCTTTGGTCTTTAGCAAAGAGGTGAAAGATGCCACCGGAAGGAGCAAGTATATTTACAAAATGAAATTATTTGTAAGTAGTGCATTTTTGTGTAGTGCTACAGTGAGTTTTAAAGTTAATTATTTGTTGTACCTATTTATGATCATGTTTATCAATTACACAGCTTGAGTTTTCACATTAAAAATAGACCTTTGTTTGTAAGCAACTAACTAATCTATGTTCCTTATTTTTTACCTGTAAATCTACACTCACCGGCCACTTTATTAGGTACACCTGTCCAACTGCTCGTTAACACTTAATTTCTAATCAGCCAATCACATGGCGGCAACTCAGTGCATTTAGGCATGTAGACATGGTCAAGACAATCTCCTGCAGTTCAAACCGAGCATCATATGGGGAAGAAAGGTGATTTGAGTGCCTTTGAACGTGGCATGGTTGTTGTGCCAGAAGGGCTGGTCTGAGTATTTCAGAAACTGCTGATCTCCTGGGATTTTCACGCACAACCATCTCTAGGGTTTACAGGAAGGGTTCCGAAAAAGAAAAAACATCCAGTGAGCGGCAGTCCTGTGGGCTGAAATGCCTTGATGCTAGAGGTCAAAGAAGAATGGGCAGACTGGTTCGAGCTGATAGAAAGGCAACAGTGACTCAAATAGCCACCCGTTACAACCAAGGTAGGCAGAAGAGCATCTCTGAACGCACAGTACGGCGAACTTTGAGGCAGATGGGCTACAGCAGCAGAAGACCACACCGGGTGCCACTCCTTTCAGCTAAGAACAGGAAACTGAGGCTCCAATTTGCCCAAGCTCATCGAAATTGGACAGTAGAAGATTGGAAATACGTTGCCGGGTCTGATGAGTCTCGATTTCTGCTGCGACATTCGGATGGTAGGGTCAGAATTTGGCGTCAACAACATGAAAGCATGGATCCATCCTGCCTTGTATCAACGGTGGTGGTGTCATGGTGTGGGGAATATTTTCTTGGCACTCTTTGGGCCCCTTGGTACCAATTGAGCATCGTTGCAACACCTTGTGGACTCTATGCCTCGAAGAATTGAGGCAGTTCTGAAGGCAAAAGGGGGTCCAACCCGTTACTAGCATGGTGTACCTAATAAAGTGGCCGGTGAGTGTATATGTCAGTATGTTAGTGTGTAGTTGCAGTACACAAACAGTATACAATATGACCAGACAACCTAGGATCCTTTGAAGGACAGCTGTTATCTCACTTTTAAACATCTGTCCTCAAGTGGTTTAAAGAGTTTTGTGGTATATCCAGTTCATGTTTTTTTTTTTTTATTAAGCTCTCTTATTTTTGGAAAAATTAGAGTGCTTTGTTGTAATGTTTGTTTACAGTATGTAAACATTGCAACATCAATGTTCAAAGGGACACTGCTACCAGAAAGTAGTATTTTTGTTGAAACCAATTTTTCTGGAAAACAATTTTTTTGAAGAAGTTTTGGCAAGTTTTTTTTTAATTTTGGCAGTCCTATGAAGTTAAAAATTACATATTAAATATTGTCCTTCTCTAACTGTGTGAGAGAACTTTTGATTGGCATTGAGGACTAATCTCACTCTAGCTGTTACTTATTTCTATAAAGTCTCATTACAAATAATAAATAATGACATAATGATTGCTCTATTCTTGTTTCCACAGACATAGATAAGGTTATACTAGACTATGAGCAATGAAAGGAATATAGAGTAATCTTTTTCTGCACTGAGGAGGGTGGGTTCTTCACACTTATCAGGTAGTTGCGAATAATATTTATATTTCTCAGACCACAGCCAACCAGAAAAAGGACCATTTAAACAATCCTCTCACTGGTGTGCTATCAGAGCTTACAGAGGAGAAGTCAGAGATAGAGTAGTGTACATAGGAGAACTTGAAACAATTATATAAAAGAAACCAACCACGCAATGAAAAAACAAATAATATGATATTGCTTGTGAATACGTGAAAAGAAAAAATTTGATGGTATTGTCCATTTAAGTTTATACATAGCCCTGATTAGATTGCACAATGTGTGTCTTTTTGTGAATCTGCTGGCCAGGTCTGTGTTTTCTTTTTTTTTCTTTTTTTCTTTTATTTAGTGCAAACCCAGGGAAATTTTCCCAGCATATGAGTAGAATGCAAAGCATTAATATGTTTATTTTTCTAACTATTGTATTTAGCCATTACTTATACTTGAGCATTTTCAGGTTTGACTACTCTTAAAGTAGATAAAAACGCAGCATTTTACATTACCAACAAAAGAGAAATTACATATACAAGCTGTTAAAAATTAGAATACCTCATATGCATGAAAATAGACCTGAAGGGCCTAATGCCTTTTAACGTTGCTGAAATATTGCATAATTATTGTATTTTTTTTCTATTAGGGAATACAAAAGATCATTACATTTTTCCTGTACAAACACTCCAAATCTGAGTCTATTAATTTTTATTTTTTATACCTACATAATCTGCTCTAAAATTACCAATGGAAAGTCTGAATTAAAATCTTGAAATTCACAGCTGCTGACTTTTCGCTGCAGAAAACCCACAGTATTTGTTGTGTCTAATGAAAACAAGATCATTAGTATATGTATGTGCCTATTTATTTATTTATTTATTTGCATTAATAGACTTCAGAATTAGGAGTCACAGAACATGTAGAAGGTGACCCTTGTAAATTTGCTCTCTGGATTGGCAGAACACCATCATCGGACAACAAAATTGTCCTAAAGGTCAGTTGTATATGATTAAATTGTAAGTTCTGTGTTGTCTGTAGTCCTGTTAAAAGGGTTGTCCGGGACTTACAACACTTGTTGGTCTGCTGGGTTATACTCACCTCTGTGACGCTACCGTTTCATCCCGCGGGACGGCCCATGCATCCCAGCTGCACAATGTATGTTCATCGTTCACGTGCTATGTGCAGCCAATCACAGGCCAGAGCAGTCACGTGCACATGATGTTGTGGCCTGTGATTGACGTCACTGCACATAGCACTTAAACAATGGACGCTCACTGTGCAGCCGGGACGTATGGGCCGGCCACTGGGGAGGAACGGGAGCATCACAGAGGTGAGTATACTTATTTTTTTCTATTTCTAATCATACCCCAGCTGGCCAATGAGCTTTTATAAGTCCTGGACAACACCTTTAACAATCCTAATACATCAAAGTTAACAGCTTGTGGCATACTAGGATATATTGCATTTTTCAGTCTCCTAATACAGTTAATGAAGGTGGTAAGTATTGTTTCATCTACCAGTCCTGTGGTTTCCTGTTAATGTTTGCTCCAAAAATACAACCCTATAGTATTTTTTTTATTAAGAATGATATGTTAAATATGTTGTGCGATGTCAGGATTCTTCCCGTAATTTACAATAATTTACATTTAACCCCTTACCGCCGGAGCCAGTTTTGGCCTCTCTGCCAGAGCCCACATTTTATGTCATGTGTCACTTTTATGTGAGAATAACTTTTTGACACTTTAACCTAGCCATGTGATTCAGAGATTGTTTTGTCGTGACACATTGTGCTTTAAGATCGTAACAAATTTTGGTCCAAAAATGCTTGTTTATTTGCGAAAAATATCAAAGTATCGTGAAGAATGTGAAAAATTTACCAATTTCAAAAATTTCTGCATGAAAGACAGATAGTTATTCCACTCAAAATAGTTTATAACTAGCATCTACCATATTTCTGCTGTAGTTTGCATCATTTTTTTAATTGTCTTTTTTTTTTTTTTACGATATTAGGGGGCTTAGAAAGTTAGTAGTAATTTTCACATTTTCAAAAAAAATGGCAAAATACATTTTTTAGGTACCAGACCAGTTCTAATGTGACTTTGATTGCCTGTTTTAGATACCCCATAAGTCTAAGAAACTACACCCCTTAAAGTATTCAAAACCGCATTTAGGAAGTTTATTAACCCATTAGGTGTTTCACCAGGAATTAAAGCAAAGTGGGAAGTGAAATTTCAAAATTTCACTTTTTTGCAGTTTTACAATTTTTATACATTATCACAAGACTACGGTAAATGTGATCAGGGATATGCAACTTAATATTGATTCCCCAGATTCTCCCCTTTTTTCAGAGATATCCCATATGTGGCCCTAGTGCTTTTATTTGGCTCAACCAAAAGGGCCCCAAATAGGAGAAGCACCTACTAGACTCTGGGGTCTCATTTTCATTACGATTTTTTTTTAGGGGCCCATTTCAGGTTTGCGGACAATCCTAAGGTGCTAAAACTTAATAAACTCCCAAAAAAAAATACCCCATTATTGGAAATTTACACCCCTTAAGGAATATATCCAGGGGTGTAGTGAGCATATCGACCCACAGGTGGGGTCACAAAATTTTTTAGCGTTAGGCGTGAAAATGAAAAAAAATGTTTTTTTCCAATAATCGGGCAATTTTAGCTGAAAATGTTTAATTTTTACAAGGCATCCTGGTAAAAAAGCACCCAAAACTTTGTTACGCAATTACATGTGGGTGTAATCTGCTGTTTGGGTGCATGGCAGGGCGTATAAGGGAGGGAGTGTTATTTGGCTTTTGGAGCGCAGATTTTGGTGGGGCCATGTCGCATTTACAAAGCCTCCAAAGTAATAGAACAGGTGACACCTTCCAGAAGTCACCCCATTTTGGATTCAGCACGCCTCATAGTTCTCATCTAGTGGTGTATTGTACATTTTGGGTGCACAGGTGTTCCAAAGTTTTTTTTTTTTGAATTGGGCTATGAAAATGTGGGAAAAATGCAATTCAGCCATTTTGTTTTGGGCTTCAATTTTACAGCGTTTGCCGGGCAGTATAAATGACAGGATATCTTTACTATGGGGTCGGTGCAATTGCAATGATATAGATTTTTATATTGTTTTTTTGTTTTATTAAATTTAACACAATAGAAAAAGGTCTATAAAAAATTGCGTTTTTATGTTGTCCTGTTCTGATAGCCATAACATTCTCAGTTTTCTGTATACGGAGCTGTTTATGGGCTTGTTTTTTGTGGGATGAGTTGACGTTTTAGTACCATTATGGGGGGCATATGCCGCTTTGATCACTTTTATTAAGGTTTTTCTGAGGCATTTTGAACAAATAAGCATTCCCGGTAGTGTTTTTTATTTTTATTTTTTACAGCGGTCAACCGTGCAGTATAACTGACATGCTAGTATTACTCAGCAGGTCGATACGATCACAGCGATACCCAATTTGTATATTTTTTTTTTATGTTTTACTGCTTTTACACGTTAAAAACACTTTTATTCAAAAAGGAAAACACGTTTTTGCATCGCCATATTCTGAGAGCCATAACTTTTTTGTTTTTCTGTGTACGGAGCTGTGTATGGGCTTGTTTTTTGCAGGATGGGTTGACGTTTTTATTGGTATCATTTTTGGGGGGACAAGACTTTTTGATCAGTTTTAAATCCATTTTTTGGAAGGCAGCGTGAAGAAAATACTGCAATCCTAGTAGTCTTTTTTATTTTTAACAGTGCTCATCGTGCAGTATCCATGACCAGTTAACTTTACTTTCTGGGTCGATACGATTACGGCGATACCCTATTTATATAGTTTTTTTTAAAATTTTGAAGCACTTTAAAAAAAAAAAAGTGTTTTTATTGTGTTTTAAAAAATATTTATGCATCGCTGTCTTCTGAGAGCCATAACTTTTTTATTTTCCCCCTTTTACAGAAACGTGTAAGGACTTTTTTTTTTGGCGGGATGAACTGACGTTTAATTGGTACAACTTTGGCCTTTATATGAGTTTTTGTTGCTTTTTATCCATTTTATGTGTGCGGATTGTACAAAATCGCAATTCTGTGATTGTTTTTTTGTTTTTTACGGCGTTCACCGTACAGGTTAATTAACGTGACAGATTTATAGGGTGGGTCATTACACGCGCGGCGATACCAAATTTGGGTTTTCTTTAATTTTTTGATCTTTTTTGGGCGTTTGGCGTTTTTTTAAAGGGGAAAAGGGGTGTTAGTGTTTTTAATTTTATTTTTTGTGTTTTGTTTTACTTTTTTTTACTTTTTTTGTTTTACTTTTTCACATTTTTTTACTTTTCCCCCAGTGGGATTTGTAAAAGCAAATCCCCACGGGGAAAAGCAATCGTTTGATTTGCTGTTTTGAATTAGGAGACCTGTGCACAGCCGTTTTCTGCTGTTGCATAGGTCACCATGGGGAACTACTGACACCATGCCCACAATGCATTGTGGGCATGGTTTACGTCAGCAGACTACCCGGATGCTTTCAGAAAGCATCCGGGGAGTCCAGTAGGAGACCAGCGGGCGGCATCTGTGCCGCTTGCTGCGCCGATTGTAGGCAGGGGAAGCTCACTCCTCCTGCCTGCGGCTTCATTATCGCAGCCATGACAGGCTGCGGTAATGAAGCGTTAATCACCCGCGGCCGGAGCTCACTACGGCCGGGGGTGATGTGGCATGAAGCCAGCGGTAATATACCACTGGTTCCATGTCGCGATCGTGCGCGTCTTGCCCGCAAGCCCGTGCGATCGCCAGGACGTATGCATACGTCCATTTGCAGGAAATCACTTTCCGCTAGGGTGTATGCATACGTCCAATGTCGGGAAGGGGTTAATGATTCCTCCCTGCAGCTACCAATACTTCAGTATAGCACAGATAAATAAAACTACCACATTGTAAACAACAAAACAAAAAAGAGAATTTCACGCTTTTCAGTATCAAGATAGCAAATTATTATTGGCACAGACCAGCCCTATTTTAGAGTGTTCTAGTAGTCACAATAAAAGTTAAGTTTCATAATTATTATAAGTTAGTTTATATCACTTTTAAGGTTAAATAAAATAATTGGTATTTTTGTGCCTGTTGGCAATTAGTTTGTTTAGCATGATCTACCAACCAACTAACTTAGGGTAGCACTTTATAAAATTTGTCTCACTTTCATACTTACTTATGTATCCTACGCTAACCTACCAAGACATACGACTCTCTAGTCTAAGACAGTTTTCATATATCTGGCCCTTGGTTGACTGCCAGAGATTGTAGCAGGAAGCTAAGACAAGATAGTGCCTTTAGCTACTACAGAAGGGAAAGTTGTTCCAGCAAAGTCAATACAGAGTTCTGCATTGTCAATTGTGAACTGTTTTGTGGTTGTTCATGTACAGTGAAATGACAAAATTTTCCTTAGTGCTCTCCTTAAGTTTCCAAGGTTCAGGACACAAGTGGGATGCTAGACCTTCAGTAATTTATCATAGATCTACACTTCCTGTGGTATTTAAAAGGTGATGAGATGTTGTGATTGCAATAGGTATGTGGACAACCAGACATTTGTTGTGCACTAAGTTCTGGCACTAGGGATGACACAGGAATCTCCTGAGGTATAGCTACAGTGTCCACTATTTTCCCCAGATCACTAACCCCCATTGTAGCCTGAGCGGCGATCTGAAGGTCCACTGTAGTGGCCATTGAAACATAAAGCTATCCCTCTAACTTGTTATTGGACCTCATAGCCTCACTAAAATTCTTGGCACTTCAACAGTTGTCGGTGGAGTACTGTGGACAGTGATGGGCACCATATTCAGCCCTGAAAGGTTTTTCAGACCCTTCTGGACTTAGTGCTGTCTCATACCCACTTACATAGTGTAAGCAGGTGGAATCGTGCTCTTCGCAATCTGGCACTAGCTGTGTTATGAGAGCTCCACAATTTACACTTGCGGACAATGACAAATGACATAATATTGCCAAGGCCAGGGGGACGGGCCAAAACCGGTGACCACAGAGATCTCCTGGGACATAATTTGTTGGAGATGTGAGGCCCTGGGTCATATGGCGTCCAGGTGTCCCCTCAACACTAAACCTATGTGGCCCGCCCCAATACCCTCTTCGTGCAGCCCGCTTTCAGTGCCATACCAACAAATGGGGAGGAATCACAGTTGTGTAACTTAACTGTAAATAGGATCCTCGTCTCAGGACTGTTGAATACAGGAAGCTTGGTTACTATCATCTCGGCCTCTCTCGTGTTGGTCATCAGATAAAGCTGGGGGTCACATATATCCACGGGGACACCCCAAGGCTGTCTCCCTAGGAAACTCCTCATCCACAAATATTGACAGGGAGTTATTCTATGCCTTCTCCTGAACAGGGATTTCCAAAGAGAGCCTTACGGACTATAAAACCTTGTTCATGTCCAAAGTGGTGGGAGAACTGTGCAGGATGTTAAAGGTCACTCAATTGCGCACTTCAGTCTACCACCCACAGACATATGGCCTAGTTGAGTGATTTAATAACACCCTAAAGGCCATGCTGAGGAAGGTGGTTGAAAAGTATGGGTGGAATTGGGGTTGTCTCTTACCTTATCCTTACCTTACCCTCTTACCCTATAATAGAGGATAATGTATTGTTACAAAGTGATCTGGATAAGTTGGAGGCCTGGGCAGAGAAATGGCAGATGAGGTTTAACACAGATAAATGCAAGGTTATGCACATGGGGAGGAAAAATCCATTACATGATTACATGTTAAATGGAAAAACGCTGGGTAAAAGTGACATGGAGAAGGACTTGGGAATCCTGGTGGACAGTAAACTTAATTGTAGCAGCCAGTGTCAGGCAGCAGCTGCCAAGGCAAATAGGATTATGGGGTGTATTAAAAGGGGCATAGATACACATGATGAGAACATTATTCTTGGAATGGAATATTGGAATATTGTGTACAGTTTTGTGCACCCGTGCACAGGAAAGACATTGTAGAGCTTGAACAGGTACAAAGGCGGGCAACAAGAATAATAAAAGGACTGAGTTGACTGCAATACCCAGAAAGATTAGCAAGATTAGGGTTATTTAGTTTAGAGAAAAGACGGCTTCAGGGATACATAATATGTTTAAATATATTAAAGGTCAATATAGAGATCTCTCTCAAGATTTATTTATACCCAGGACAGTATTGAGAACAAGGGGGCAGCCTCTACGTCTTGAGAAAAAAAAGTTTCTACATAAACATAGAAAGGGATTCTTTACTGTAAGAGCAGTGAGACTATGGAACTCTCTGCCAGAGGAACTTGTCATGGTGAATTCAATAACAGAGTTCAAAAAGGGTTTGGATGCATTTCTGGAGCGTAATAATATAACAAGTTATAATGACTAGGATTCTGGAGTAGGGTTGTTGATCCAGGGATTATTCCGATTACCAGATTGGGGTCGGGAAGGAATTTTTTCCCTAAAATGAGGACAATTGGCTTCTACCTTATAAGGGTTTTTTTGCCTTCCTGTGGATCAACACTTTATTACAACAGGCTGAACTGGATAGACGTCTTGTCTTCTATTCGGCCTTACAAACTATGTAACTGTATCTGTTCTCAATTATAGAAGTGACCCAAACCTCCACAGGTTTTCACCCTTTGAATTACTGTATAGCACGCACCCCCGGCGTCTTTTGTATGTGGTGAAGGAAACTTGGAAAAGTGAGGCCACACCCTTTAAGAGTGTGGTAGAACATGTAGCCTAGATGCAGGAGAAGATGTCCAGGTTGATATCAATCATAACAGTGCATCTTCTCCAGTCAATAAAGGCACAGGCCTAGGTTTATAATAGGTCCACTTGCCTGAAACAGTTTAATTTGGGAGATTGGGTACTGGTATTTTTGTCTACCATTGAGAGCAAGTTAGTAGCCAAGTGGCAAGGAACTTGCCACTACAACATAGTGGAAAAGGTAGGGGAGGGTCCATCAGTCAGGGAAGAGGAATCCCTTCCAGATCTACCATGTTAATCTAATCAAACCCTGGAAGGGGAGAAACCCTCCTGAGGCTTCTTGCCTGATGACTCAACTAGAGTCAGACATTGAAGGCATTAAAATCTTGTAGCCCCTATCCTCCCAAAAAAAATGACAGTGTTAAGGAACAATCCCTGGCGTACCCATGTGGTAGAGGATGAAATCCTCACAGATCCCCAAGTGGGAGTGAACCTAAAGCTACAAAGATTAGCTTTCAAAATGGGTTGGCTTTCAATCCCTAATCATGTTTCAAGGCTCTTCTGTGGGTCAGATGTGATTTTCAGGGACACTACTTTTAATCGGTGATGCTGAAGTCCTAGCTCTTTTTCCTTGAACTGTAAATTTAGATTTTAGTGGAGAGTTCAAGTCTCCACACAGCTCTATGGTGCATCTCCCTAAGTAGATAGCACACCCCTTTCAAACTCTCCACATTGAGTATAACAATGTAATTGCATCCTAAATAAGTGTGCTCTGGATATTTCTAAACTTACCTACTGGGGCTGCAACATGCTTTCCAATGAGTATCACCTTTGAAATGATGGTTTGCTAAACACATTACCTATCCCGTTAGACAGTAAGGCAGAAGGCTACAGAGCTCTAAAGTGTAAAAGTTTGTAAGTAACTTAGATAAACAAGCCCCTGTGCTACTCATAACACACAGCAGGGAATAACGTCATCATGGTTGGCCAGGGCATCTGTAGCAATGAAGGCAGAGAGGGTTGGTCGGGAAGCTTGTTTACCCAAGTGGTCGATAAGAACTCCTCTATCTCTGAAAGGAAGCAACATAATAATGGCAATGTAGCCTACAAGTTAAAAGCTAATTATTGTGATGAGAATACCCCTTAAAGTTGTTCAGGTGTATCAATGATGTGGAATCATCCAGAAAATTATTATATTCCTGACATCTTATACTCTAGCAGAAGTTTACCCTAACCATTTGCCATTGCAATTCATGCTGAAAATGTAAAGCATCTGTGGAAAACCCATATGCCAAGAGGCAGTGTGACTAATTTTTAAGTCAATTGTTGTAGTAGTGCATGTTGATAAACTGTAGTTATCAGCGGTCATTTATGAATTTGAAATATCAATAAACATTTGAACAGACACTAAATTTACACTGGGTGGTGATTGTTTGATCTTAGTTATAAGTAGATAATTTGATTTCTGTGTGGCAGCTTGGATATGCGCACCACTTATGTAATGGGGGCATCTCAATCAGGGAAATGCTAAGGCTGGGTTCTCACATTGTGTTTTGTTGTACATGTGTTTTTTAATTAATGCAAGTGGTTTTGTAACAAACTCTTATTTTTAAATTGGATCAATTGAAAAAATGCAACATGAGAACCCACAGTAAAGTGATGGACATAAGTATAGTTACATAATGATAGCATATTAGTGCTGCAATATTGAGACATTGTATAGTGCATTGAAGGAATTTTACCACAAAATGAAATATCCTGCACAGGTTCCTCGCAGCTAGCTGCAAGCTGATTGTGCATGAGTATAAGGAGGGTGACCTCTCCATTAACTTCTATGAGAGCTCCCGAATATAGCTGAGTGCAGGCTCGAACTGGCAAACCGGGGAGTAAGTGAAACCCCCTGTGGGCCTGAGATCCATCGCCAGTGGGTCCTGGCATCACGTTGGTGTGCAGGCCTGTACCCGCTGCATCTTCATATCAGTACACACGTCCACATACTTAATACTCCTGTGAGACAGAGGCGGTGCAGGAGTCGTGAGATCATCATTGTATCATGCCTCCTGCGCTGCCTCTTGCTCACCTGAGTATTAAGTATGTGTGGAGTATTAAGTGCATGTGCAACAAAAGTTTGAGGCGGGCGACCTCTCCATTAACTTCTATGAGAGCTCCTGACTAAAGTGGAGTGCAAGCTTGGACTGACCCACTGGGTGGAAACCCTGGTTGGGCTTTGAGCTCCATTGGCTGCGGGTCCTGGCGGCACGTTGGTGTGCAGTCCCAGACCCGTTGCCTCTTCACATCAGCACACACCCACACTGGATACAAGCACTCAGAGCTTGCTCCTCAGCGTGCAGAGGTGAGTACCTTTTTTTTCTTTATATGTACCTACAGGAGATATATTTAACTATAGGGGAATATTTACCTACAGGAGGCATATTTACCTACTTGGCGCATATCTATCTATAGGAGACATATTTACCTATAGGGGCCTGTATACATACAGGGGACATATATACTTACAGGGGGCTGTATATCTGCAAGGATTGTATATACCTACAGGGGGCATATATAATTAAAGTGGACTATATCCCTATCGGTGGCTATATACCTACCTACCTTCAGAGGGTATATATTACCTACTGATCTACAGGGGGCTGTATATGTACCTAAATTGAGCATATATACCTACTTACCTACAGGTGGCTTTATATCTACCTACAGAGGGCAAATATGCCTATCTACCTACAGTGGGCTACTATACCTGCTTACAATGGACCTATACTAAATATAGGGGGTATGTAGACCCCCAGGTACTTACTGGGGGTCTACTTACCTCCCTACTTAATGGTGAGCAACTTTACTACCTACCTACTTAATGGGTTGCCCATACCAGATGTTTGAATAGGTAGGGAAGTGCTGGAGAAGTAATATGTCTAAGATGTGTATACGGTTAATTCTTCAGGGACGAGTTGTGGCTGGGAGTTGTCATGGCAGTCAAATGGAGAAAAAAAGGAAAAAGAATGACTCGTGAGAGAAGCAACTGACTCATCAGAGAATATGCCTCTTGTGAGTCCATGCATGTCATTGTCATGGTGACCTGAGCTGGTGTCTGACCATTCTGTCATCTCTATATGGTGGTGTTGTACGTTATATCTGTGTTGGTGTAGTGGCAGCCAGTGTCGGACTGGGGTGCCTAGGGCCCAACAGTGGAATTTTATCTTGGAGGCCCACCTGTGCAGTTGATTATGGGGCCCACCAGTGAAGTTGATTTTGGGGGCCCACTGAATAGCTACTGTGCATGTTTTTTTATATTCTGCCTCTTGCTTTTTGCCTCTTTCTCTCTGTCTTTCTGCCTACAATATCTCACAAAAGGGAGTAAACCCCTAAGTGAAAATGGACAAATTCTGCCCAATTTGCCATTTTCCCTCCCCAGTGTCATGTGACTCATTAGTGTTATGTCTCAGGTGTGAATTGGGGAGAAAGTGTGTTAAATTTGGTGTTATCGCTCTCACATTCTATGATATTGGTCACTGGAAGTTCAACATGGCACATCATGAAAAAGAACTTTTCCAAGAGAAGACTTCATGAAACATAACTTTTAATATAAAAATAAATTTTTTTGAGAAGAATGCTCAAACTACAGAATTCATACAAACCACTTAACCCCAGCGGCAGGGAAAAAAGGCCACACAAGACAAAAATTCACAGAAAAAGCACTACTCGGGCACTACTAAAATATAACTTTTAATCAGTTTAAAATATCTATCCACAAACCATTCATAGACTAGCTAAACTTATGCGAGTATTCTATGCTAGATTCAATAATCAGACAAGTACCTTGAGTATTCCTCTATTGTTCAAAAGCAGATAATTACAAACTGGTATACATATAGAGAAAAAAATTAATTAGTATTATTACTCACGGTTAGTTGACCAAGAGAATGATGATGATAACCCTTAGCTTACCCTATACTAGCCCCTCCTTATATAATGGAGTGTTCGTCCCAAAAGGGACGGACCCATATGTTGGTGGCTAACCCTATACTCCGACCTAACTCTACATTAGGGAATACATAAACAAAAGGTACAGTATTAAAAAACAAGCTCTCTATAGAATATGAGAAAGCTACCACATCCTGACGCGTTTCCCCCCTTGCCGATCCAAGGGGTTCCCCAGGGGACAAAAATGTGGCTATGATATACAGCTGACCCACACTGGGGTCCTTTCCAATAGAGATGAATTGGTGCAGCAGCATTAGAAACTCAGATTCAAACTCCTTATATTGTGTGCAAGTTAATTCTCCATCCCCTCCCAGAGTTCTTACCAATCAAAGAAGATTCATGTGCTTGAACGCCGTGTAAACATTTTTACTGCGCCGGCGCCTGCCGCATCTGTAACCCCGAGCGGCGTGTGTAACATTCTATCTCACCAACGCGTGTCACGTCACTCCTGGAACTTCTTGTATATATCGCCAGTGTGCCTGCGCACACTGAATCTCCACCTCAGAGTCGCGGGTATATAATTCTACTACGTCTGCACATTTCGCGTTAAGTGCTTATTCATCTCTTCCGCCCTTAGTTATCCATGCCCGGTCTAGGTATAACGCAATGCGCCAGTGCTAGAGATGGGCGAATTGATTCTAACGAAGTGGAATTTGTTTAGAATTTCAGGAAAACTTCGATTCTGAACGAAGTCGAAGTTTGGGGTGATTCGCGGGAACGAAGCGTGTTTTTTTTTGTTGATAAAATGGCTGCGAGCACATGGCGTTACATGGGGCAAAGAAGTCTGGGAGGAAGAAAGGCGTAGCCTACATGACGTGCAGAGATGAAGCCAATCAGAGACTGGTGAGATTCTGTGATGTCACCGCACCGCTGGCGGTTCACACTCCTCTCACTGTGCTGTGTAGGGAAGGTGCTGCTGCTCATGATATCTCATACTAAAGAACTCACTTTTATACAGCGAGTTCTTGGGGGTGTCACAGCTTGTCTCAGAGACTGCTTCTCTTACGTTCTAATTCTAATTTTGTGGGGTATTGGAACTGAAGTCCAGTGTGCGTCCAATTCAGTTGCATATACATTTTAATGCTATCTGCTCAGTTCTTAAGCACATTGAATATCCAAGGGTTATCTAAGCCTGTTACTGTTGTATTCAGTTAAAGAAACAGCGTTTTTACAATCCAAATGCCACTTAATTTTTGGTTGCTCATTTATTTTGTGCAATTTAGATCCAGGGGTTAATTAAGCGTTGTTCTGCTGTTGTGGTCACCAAAAGAAACATTTTTTTTCACCGCCAAAGAAGAAATTTTGCCTGTAGCATCATTCATATCCGAAGGTTAATTACAAGTTTTTCTGTTGTTGTGTTCGGTAAAATACACGCCGTTTTAACACGCTACAAAGCTGGTAATTGTTGGCAGCACATTTCTTTTGCGCAATTTACATCCAAGGGTTAACTAAGCATTTTTCTGCAGTTGTACTTGGTAAAAGAAACGTTCTTTTTCACCGCCAAAGAAGAAATTTTGCCTGTAGCATAATTCATACCCGAAGGTTAATTACAAGTTTTTCTGTTGTTGTGTTTCGTAAAATACATGCCGTTTTAACACGCTGCAAAGCTGGTAATTGTTGGCAGCACATTCCTTTTGCGCAATTTACATCCAAGGGTTAACTAAGTATTTTTCTGCAGTTGTACTTAGTAAAAGAAACGTTCTTTTTCACCGCCAAAGAAGAAATTTTGCCTGTTTGTGCTTTTATATTCAGTAAAATACACAGTGTTTTTAAACGGCACATACAAGTAAATTTTTCCTGGCCATTTGTGGAGCGCAATTTATATCCAAGGGTTACCCAAGCATGTTAGTTGGCAGCGAAGAAATGGGGCCAATATCCCCTGCTTCTTGCAGTAGGTGGCAAAGTATAGATGTGGAGGTGGCATGGGAGTGGTCATGTTGTGATGGGTCAGCCTCTGAATACCAAGACCGATGATGAGGACAGCAGTGACAATAAAACACAAATCGATGATGATGTAGCCGACCGCACTTGGGAACCCGGGGTGAACAAGGGCTTCATCATGGGTTAGGAAAAAAGGGGCGTCACTTGCGCGTCAGGCACGGCCCCCAGAAAGGGGGGGTTTGTGTGGCCGGATCAGCGGGGTAGCAGCATTTGAGGTGGGAGCCAATGCCACGGGTAAAAACCCGCTTCGCAGGTCCAAGAAAGTAAGGTGCGGGGGGCCAGTGAGGCAGCGGCGGTATACTCATGCGGAGCGTTGGCGGAAAATCAGCAAAACCGGCGGTGGGGCAGTTCTTTGCTAAAAAAACCGGGGAGCCGAATAGGTTTAAAATTAGAATTTTGGGGGCAGAAAGTGAAAGCGGGCCAGGGAGCAACGTTGCACCAGGGCCCTGCGCAACACATGCACGTCAAAAATCCGGTGGCCTGGGAGAAAGGGCTAAAGGGGGTTTGGTCCATCCTGCCGCCGCAGAAGCACATCTCATTTCCAAGCAGCCATTGCAGCCATAAAGGCTCCACCACCTCTCAGAAGGAGCGTTTTTTTTTTTCCATCACTCCCAGTCCAGATGCCCCTGCCCTCGCTACTCTGGCGCCACATCTTCAACGAGGCGATTGCAAAAAAGACAACAGAAAATCTCCAAACCATCCAAGGTGCAGAACTGACTGTGCTCCTGCCCAAAATTTTGGGTACGCAGTCCCTCCCTTTCCAAGGGTGACCCCGCACCTTTCAGAGAACTAATGGCTTGTGCCGAATGGAGAGCCCAACCAATATCTTTTTCCAAAAAGGCGACCACACTTCATAAAAGAGAACAGAAGGTGGGCCATCCTTGACTTATTTTTTTTTTTCAAGTGCAAAGGCGCGGGGAACACGGACTGTAAACGGTCAGGGCCAGTACAGTTTTTTAAAGGGCCCATGGTGAATTGCTTCCTGCCCAGGACCCCAACAACTGGACAGGAGACGGCGTTTTCCCTTTTGGCCCAAAAGTCCCCCCTCCCCCCTCCACCACCCCCCCACCCCAAATCCAGCCTCCCCAAGTACGCCCCCATCATCCACATTTTGGGGCACAGCAGTGCCCCCGCAGTTCTCACCTGGCTTGCCTCGCGAACAAAGAACACCGTCTTCAGAAATTCTTTTTTTTTTTTTAAAATCTTTTTTTTAAAACTTTTTCAAATTACAAGAAAAAAAAAAATCATACAATTTTCCGCTACAGAGAAGCCCCCAAACTCAGGCACAATAATAAGCAATTTACTCCCCCCTTTAGAAATACGTTTTGCCAAAACTATAACCATAACTCTTCTGCGCGAGGTAAAGAATACATAGCTAGTCCCAATTTGGGATTCCACCCTCATCCATAACCCAGAAGCCATCCCAAAAGAGAAAATCATCCTCAACCTTTCACTTCAACCCCAACATCCCTCCGACGCCCGAGCTCCAACAGCGCAGTCAAATGACACTGTTTGCGCCTCCACCACGGCCCATATTTCCAAAAATTTTTCGGGACCCCTCTAAACCCTCATATGTCCCCTTAAAAAAGGGTAAATCCGCTTGACCAACAACCAGGGGTTTGGGGACGCACCTTGGGGGTTTTCCAATTTAAAAATAAAGTTTTTTCCCCTTGCGAAAAACAAAAAGCCCGATACAGTTGACGTTCGTTCTTAAGGGGACCAATCCCCCCAAAACCCCACAGACTTTTTCCTGTGAACACACCCCCAAAAACCCCCATTTTTTTTCATTGAGGAACCTATGGACCCGGCCAGAACCCCTGATAAAGGGGCAATCCCAGACCAAGCTCAATGTCCTTACCCCTATCACATCTAGTGAAAGACGCATGGGCAGACCTTCCCATCTGGGCCAACGCAGGGGTAAAAATAAATCCTTTTTTGCCACTTAGCTTGTACAGACATCCTGAACTAATAACCTTAACCTCCATTGGAGCCAACTCCTCCATTGCAACTCCAGAGTGGGAACATCTACCTGCCAGCGCTCAAACATTTCTTTGGGGGAAAGGGGCTAAGCTCCAAATGCATTTATAAAAGCTAGACACGGGTCCACTCCTTTTTAAAATGCACCCCCACCAAATTTCTGAAACAGGCAGCCTAGCTGAAAATGGGGGAACAACGCCGCCCGGGCACGTCAAAAGAGCGGACAAAACCAAAAATTTCCCAAAAACACCCCCTTTTCATATAATTGACCCAAATATTTAAGCCCTCTTCTTGGCCAAAATTAAAAGCCCCTCAAGGAGTCATTCACCAACTTCACATTTCTCCAAGGGGAATATAGGGAGACCAGGCCTCTTACTCAAATCTCCCCCATACCCCCCACAAATTTTTTCCATATTGCACCGGTTGCGCCAGGGGAATTTGTAATGCGCTTGGATACCCCCCTGCCTATATCAAAATTTTTCTAAAGCCTCTATAAAACCACATAAGCTGCTTCTAGCACCCCTGCTGGATTATTACGTCCGCCCAACCCCACCAGGCAGCTGGGCAACAAAAACCGCCACATAGTAAAATAAAAAACCCGGGAAAGGGGGCCATTTCCCCCCCCGTCCCCGTGCATAGCCTTCAAAGTTCCCACCTCCGGGGTGCCCGCCCCCCCAAAGAAACGGTGAATCAGCTGAATGTTTTTAAAGGGGGAGATTGGCAGCAAGAGTGGGGCCGCTCTATAAGATAAAAATTTTGGGGCAGTAGTATACTTAATTACATTTATACGGCCTATCAGAGTCAAAGGAAAACGATGCCCAAGCCTTTAATTTAGTAAAAATTTTTGCATCAAAGGAGAAAGGGTTAAGATTTATAATTGACACCCTAAATTTGGATTCCCAAATAACGAAATGTTCAGTTACCACAGCTGGGACCTTTACAGTGATGTCCACCTCCCTTACATCATCCACCAATCAGAACTGTTTTCGCCCATTTTATTTTTTAATCCAAAATTTCCCCAAAGCATCCACTCATCAAGAAATTCTCCAAAGAGGCTTGGGGATCTGCCAATATAGGCATATGCCCAAAAGTAAACTTCTCTGTCCCCCCCAAATGCCCAACCTTCAATTGCGGGGGTTATTTTTAATTTAAAAATAGACAAGGGCTCCCAGACCAGGGAAATAGAAAAGGGGAAAAAGCGGGAAAACCTTGCCTTGTCCCCCTGGTCAGAGCAAAGGGGGGGAAAGAAACCCCTTTAAACACGGACTCTCCCCCACCCGCTTCAAGTACAAAATTTTTAACCACTTAAGGAAATTCTGGGAACCCCATACCTGCAAACGCCCACATAAATCGCCATTCCCTGATCAAAAGCCTCTCGTTGAAAGAAGGCATCACTCTGCAGCCAACATTATCAAGTCGAGCTGCGGTTTTGTATAAAAAACCTTCTTAAATTTGATTGTTTTTTTTCCCCCCCGGTAAAAAACCCAACTGGCCACCCCCACTATAGAAAAAATTATGGAGCAAAGGCGCATGGAAAAACCCTTTTGCCAAAATCTTAGCATCTAGTTTTGATAAGGAAAAGGTCATTAAACGGGCAAACTCCGGGGTTTCCCCCGGCTTCTAAAATTACCACAAATAAAGCTTCAATATAAGGTGGCAGCTCCCCCCGCCGGAAATGTTCTTAAAAATTTTTCTGGGGCAACTGCAGCCCCCCCCTCTCCACACATTTGTACCACTCGCCCGGGGACCCCACTGACCCCGGGTGTTTCCCCGCCTTTTCCTTTCCGCCCACACTCTCTAAATTTTTTCCTCCATTTGATGGGCCCCCCCAAAAAACCTCCCTCACCCCCCCCCGAAATCCCCGGGGAGGAAATGGGCAAGAAAGCCTTGGTTTCACAAATCCGGTGATTGAGTTTGGTAAAATACAACGGGCGAAAATTGCAACCGATCTCTATCGGAAGGATCTGTCAGAAGATCACCAATGAGTCCCAAATTCCCGCAACCACGTCTGGGCATCTCCATGCGTGTCAGAAACGCCAGGGCCCCCCATTCTTGTCCCCTTCCCGAAAATTTGTCTGCTTTTGTACAATAGCCTTTAGGTATAATTTGAAAATGGAACATAATCCCTCGACCTTTCTAACGCACTTTGATGTGCCAAATCCGGGTGTCGCACAATTCTGCCTCTGCCAACGCCAGTTCCCCCCTCCATGAACCCTTGCCTCATGAAAACTAACTCTATCAGCAATACATTTTTTAAAATGCTCCCCTCATTACTGCCTTGAATGTTTCCCCCTCACCAAGGGCCGCTAAACCCCCTAAATTCATGCCCATTAGTTCCACCTCTCCTCCGTGCATTTACGCGCCACTGCCTCTACCTGCAACCATTTTGCGTTAAGTCCCACAACTGTGCGGGCCCCAGGAATTGCCGAAGACTCTCAACAAAGAGGGGCATGACTGAAATGCCCCCGGAGATACTCAACACTACCGGGGTCAACAAATCATTATTCGCAAAGGCCAATCAATGCGGATAAGGAACCGGCGATCCCGAGAAGCAGGAAAACTGCTATCATCAATCTCCACCGCCATATCCAGTTAACAATTAGTTTTTCCCAGTTACCAATGCTGAGCATGGTCAAAAATGCGATGCAATCTTTTTCCCTATTTTTGATCTAGGGTGGAGTTAAAAAAATCCCCCAATAACACCATGGCACCTGAGGGTAAAGTGCACATGACCCACACCTGTTCAAAAAACGGGTTTTAATGGAAAGGAGGGGGAACATAACGCCCCCAATGACATACTCCCTACCCCTACTGACAGCAAACTACAAATTTCCCCCGAAGGACAAATTGCAAGTCAAAAGCTGAAATGGGAGGCTTTCGCAACCAAAAACCGAGACCCCTCTTGCATGTTGGAGAATACTGTATGGTACGTTTTTGCCCATCCAGGCCTTTTTAAGGCAACCTTTTTGTCCCTCAATGGGGCTCCGTAAAATCACAAAGTCGGGGTTTTTAAGGTCTAGAAAAATTTGAAAACCCAAGAACTTTTAACCTTTGCAATTCCAGCCCCCCCTGACATTCCAGGAAAAAAGTAAAACTGCCATAAAACCTTAGGAAAAATTTAAAAATTCTTATCCCACCTCCAAATCCGGACCCTCGGGGCACACACAACACACCAAAACCACTCCAAGCAAAACAACCCATCCCACATACTGAAACAAAACCGCTGTCCCCAACCCCCAATCCCCCCTGCCCCACCACCCCAACCTGGTTGCATGTACCCCCAAAAACCTTTTTAACAAAAAACCACCCAACCTACCCATGCAAAACCCATACTTTTCCCCACCCCCTTCTCTTTCGATCCCCATTTGGGGAATTAAAACAAAAAACAAAAAAGATCCTCATCTCATCCCGCTCCCCAGAGAAAAAAGGCAGAAAAAGGGGAAAAAACCCACCCAAACCACAGAAAAAATAAAGGGAAAGGGAAACCAACCCCTTTCCTGCTATAAAACCCCTGGTCCCAAGCAATGGGGGCCATGTTTTTACAGCATTTTTTGTGCGGAACCAAAACACAACCGATACCCTCCCCTGAAAGTCCCCACAAAAGCTTAACCCGCCAACACGCACTTATTGGCCCGTCGCCACTGACCATTAGCCCCCACACTGTTCATCCCAGCACTTTAAGGATTTCTCCAGTAAAAAAAACTTTCAGATTACTGCTTAAACGGAGGGGAATAGAACAAAAAGCGTCAGGCGATAAATTCAGTTTGACTGCACAAACCCAATACGTATTGTTAACAAACTTAGAAACAGTGGCACATGTGGTGCAGAAAACACCCCCGTACCTCCTGGGAAAGGGCAAGAGGCCCAATAGGGGCACAGTTGTAGGGGTTTAACCACCCAAAAAAACATTAATCACCTTGTTAACCCCGTCGGTCAAGAGAAAGTACTCAAAGAGCATAATACTTGCACCCCCCTCAAACATTTTGAGTACAGGACCCCCACTATCCCCAAACCCCAAGTAATTTTTTTCCAAAATTAACATTTTAACAAAGCCACTGACAACCCGTGGAACACTGAGATTCAACTCCCCTGTTGTACGCCCATCGAGCCAATCATTGGCCTCTTTTCTGGGGGGGTGAAAAAAAAGTTTTTGTCCGATCTTGAACACGCAACCTAGTTGGATAAAACATTGCGTACTTTTGGCCAAGATCTCTCACGGCCCAAACCGAGGCAAACTGCCTTCTCTTTTTGGGGCCCTGGGTAAAAATCGGGGAGAAGGATAACTGGAATTGCCATACTTTTATCTCCCCTTTTTTTCTCGCACTGCAGAATTGCAAAACCGACCGTAATTCAAAACCTTCATTTAAAAAAGGGCGCGCTGGAGACCCTGGGCAGGGGCCTCGAGAATTTCGATGGCTCGCCAAAAACACAAAGCAGAGGAGGAGATAGGGGCCCCGGACTTGAAAAATTTAAATTTTCAAAAAACAATTCCGGGTTCTCACCTCACCCCCCCGGGAAATCCAAGATGCGGACATTATTTCGGGTTTTCGGTTCTCTGCATCTTTCCCCCCTCTTGAAGAATTTTTTAAATTTGTTCTTCATTGTAAAGCTTTGGCCCTGCTTTTAGTCGCAGAGAGTCCTCCACCCCCCTGATGCCGCCTGCTCTCCGTTCTATCCCCGGGCTTTATCAATAACTGCCCTCAGCCGGTTTAAAATCAACTGGATATGGCGATCTTGACATGAGAGCTGCTTGGCAAAGGCAAAAGCTGCCATTACTTATCAGTGTCGACAGTCCCCCTAGGGGGGGCACCTCACCCAATTCCTCATCGTTTGACTCTTCCATCCATTTTAGGCTTCGGGTAGAGATGATGAAACCCTTCCACACGGCCCATAAAACGGAGGCCCACTAAAGGGCTTTTTTTTCTGTGAATAAAAAGCAGGGAAAAAGCCTGCAGCAAGTAGAGGGCCAAGACACAGAAAAATTCTCTGTAAAAGTAGAGGTATGAGGGATCAGCAGGATTCCAAAGTGCGCGCACCAGCAACAGACCAAGTGACCCAAGTCTCACCAACAAAGATTTGCTTTATATAAGGGCAAAGCCTTCCCACTTCCCACCGGCCACTGATAGACATCAGAAAACTCAAAACCCTTTAAGGCCCAATTAACTCCAGCCTACAGCAGTGAAGATTGACGCTGTCACTTTAAATCCGCTCTACAACCTCCTCTGCCGGCCAAGGATCAAATCTGCAGTTTCTCCACTCCCCGGCTGTCCCTCACGAGGAAATGGGGCCCGATTTTCAGGGGCCCGTGCGGTGGGGGTCCCGGACACCCCCCTCCCTCAGCTCCGTGCTGTCAGGGGCTCTCCTGTGCAGTCACCACAGTTTATCGCATCCACAGGGGGGCCGCACAACTCCTCCCCCCTCCAGAGGGCCGGGAACCAGACTCAGCAAACCCCAGCTTTCACCAAGGATCGCTTCACTCCCCCGCAGGTATGCGCTCCCTGTACTGCCCCTCACACCACTAATCCGGTCTCGGGACACTTGCGGGTCCCGCGGGAGGGGGGAAGGCCTTTAAGATGGCGTCCCCCCCCAGCCACTCTCCCTCCTGACAGTAAGCAGCCCGTATAAGTCACACAGTCCGGAATGCTGCAAACCCCCCGGAGGCCCCTATGCCCCCTGAGGCAGCCAGTAGGGCCAAAAGCACTAATTAGGGAGATGGGTTTGGGTTCCACAGGATTTGCGGACCAGCAGATCCCGTCTTTACTCCCCTTACCCCACGCCCCCTTATCGCCGCAGGCCACGCCCCCCAATTTGGTTGAATCTTGGTGGTGATGTTCTTTAAAATGTCGAGACAAAATAAAAAGGATCCCCCGATTTTTTCCGGGGTCGATGTTTGGGAAGCCAGCTAAGCGCTCTAAAATTGAATTTGGTTTCACGAACCCAATTTTTACAATTAATACAATACTTTTTTCCAAACGCTTTCCGAGCTATTCTCTCGCTTCATCATCATCGTTTTATGAAGCAGAGAAACTCGCAAACCGTAATTGGAATAAAGTATTTTAAAAATTTAAACATACGGTTCGTCGTACCTAATTCAATTTAGAGCGCCTACCAACTTCCCCAAAATCGATCCCGAGAAACGGGATCCATTATTGTCTCTTCATATTCCCCCCGGGCTCCCACGGGAAAACGGGGGGGAAGGGGCCACTGCCAAGGAACCGATACAACAGACGGGAGCAGGTACAAAGCATATACGACGCCGGTTTTTGAGTACACCGAAGAAGGCATATAACAATCCCCCGCCCCCGTTCTTGCTTTGTCAAAAGGCAACCCCGGGCGCCTTTTATTACATACTACTTCACCCCGATTGCTTTCTATAACGTCGGAGGAAAGATTTTCCCCTTTCCTCTTTAAAATGTCTCGACACACTATTTTCATGTCCCCTTTTTTAAACACATCTATGCCCGTTGAGGGGTAAAAAGTAGGGGACGTGTTTGTACGGCCCACGATGGGGGAATTTCACTCAAATTTATCAGATAAATCACGAAGGAACTTTTTGCAATTCAAAGGATGCTTAAATTTTTAAAGGGGGAATAATACTGTGGAAGTAAAAATTTTAGTAGCAAACCAGGGGTGCACCAAAAACAAGATTGGTGTTACACCGACACTACCCAAAAATTGGAACTTGTAACGGGGACTTGCCCCCAGGACCCCGAACAAGACTTGACAATAATATTTTTAATGTTTGGGGCTCTTCTGAATTTGAATTTTGGGTGTTCTGTATACTTTCGAGGTAAGGATCTTTTCGTATTATATACCAAATTACTAAAATTTGTTTTATTTTTGGGCGATGAGGAATACTGGTTAAAAAGTGAATATTTTCTTCTAATTTCACAACTTTCTGTTTTTTTTTTTTTTTTTCCACTCCGTTTAATTTAATCCCCTCCCTTGTAGGAAAATACAATCCTTTTGCTTATAGGTGCAAATTTTTGCTCCCGTCCCCAACAGTTTAATGGGTTCCTTTTTCTAAAACCATTTTTTAGAAGCTCTGTCTGTTTTTTACATGTAAACACTTACAGTTCTTACGTAACCCCCCCTACGGGGTAAGGAAAATTTAAGGGTTTGGTACCTAGTAAAGTGGATAAAAAATTTAAAACCAATTTTTTTTTTTGTAAATGTTGCCGATAAAATGGCCACCTTTTTGGAAAATTTCAAATTTAAAAATTTTATTTTTTGAAAATCACTGTGGATGTAAAGTGAATGTCCCAGGTATTCTTTTTAACACCTGAATAAACGTTTTTTTACAATTTTTTAAAAAACCCCACCAAAAAAGAAAAGGGCACAATGTTTTCTTAAAAAAAAGGTACAATTTATTATAAATGGATGAGAATAAATAAAAAATTTTTTTCAAAGGCCCCCATGAATACATTTGCGTACAGGGAGTTCCCCTCGACCCAAGGCGGTTTCCTTTGCTTGGGAAAATGACAAACCATTGTATTTAAATAAATTTTTTTCTAAGATAAAACCCTTAGACCTTCAAAAAGAAATCTCTTTGTGCAAAGTTTGTTCCCTCAGTTTGTAATACACTTTTTAATACTTGAAGACCCACTCATGTAAATATTGGGGATAGAGGGCCGTACGTCCATGGGACTAATATGCATTTTACCCCCAAATTTTAAATCTGATAAAACGAATCAATTGGCTAGAATCTCTCAAATGCTAGATAATTTTTCAACATAAATCAAAAAAGATCAAAAATGCGAAAGGTTACTCGTTAGGGATTTAAACCCTGAATAAGGGGTCTTTCCCCGTGTGCATAACATTTTTGTTAAAATAAAAAATAAAATAAAAAAATAAAGTTGGCATAAAAGGAATAGCCATGTCTGTAAAAGTTTGATTTGAAGTTTATTAAAATATAACATTTATCCTGCATGATGAATTCCATAGCAATATAATACGCAATGTCAAAATTGCATGTTTTTTTCACTTCACCTAGTCAAAGAATCAAGAGCCTGTTTCTATAATATCGCAAGCAAACATATCTGTGTCTGTGTGAGTACAAGCATTGACAGCAGCAGCACTGATGCTCTGAGAAACGGAGGAGATGGGGATGTCTTGTTGAAGATTTTTATTAATGTTAAAACTTACTTTTACGGTGAATCGTGTCAGAGACCGTATAGCCGAATTTTGTTCCACTGTTTGTGGTTTTATAAATATTCTAGATGGTCAGCCAGCACTTGTTGATGGAACTTCACCTGAAGATAACTGAAGACACCACCTGTAGGTTGGCTATCAATTATTTTACAGGAATTTGAAACACTAAGAGCCACATGTATGAAAACTGTCTAGGTCTATAACTTTTTTGTTGCTTATAGCAACCAATCAGAGCACCCCTTTCATTTCATATAGTACTCTGAAAAATTAAAGGGGAGCTCTGATTGGTTGCTATGGGCAACAAAGAGTTTTAGACCTAAAAAGTTTTCATACATGTGGCCCTAATATTTTACTATTTATCTTTAAGCGTAATGTCAGACTTCTCAGTGGACAGCTACTGCTGCCACACTACCTTGAGACTGCAAGTTCATGCATGGCCTGTTTGAAAGGCAACAGTAATAACAGGGCATGCAGCTATGAATGTTATTGTATTGTCATGAGAATGGAATCCTGAGACTTCATGGTGCCAATAAAGTCATTATATCTCCTCTTAACTGGAGTTCAGGGGGTATGAAGTTCTTAAAGGCTTATGCCCCACATGGAAGAGCCTGTACTATAGACCTAATCCTGGTCATGTGACGGGTTTACAGCATACATGCCAACTCTCCCGTTTTTGGCGGGGGGGTCCCGCTATTTGGGGTCCCCTCCCGCCCTCCCGGGGGAGTTGGCATTTCTCCCGCGGCCTGCAGGCGGCGGGGGTCCTTTAAATTACCGTGGCGCCAGACTAGCGCTGTTGCGCTACTCTTGCGCCGCCGGGCCGCTCCTACAGGCGGGTGAAACGGCCGCAGCGGCCGCTCACCCGCCCGGAGTCTCACTGTGCGGGAGGAGGCAGGAGGGATCGCTCCTCCTCCCTCCTCCCCCTGTATGTACGGCGCCGGTGTGTGCGCTGCACATACAGTCAGAGGCGCAGGGGGAAGTGACGCGCGGCTGTCTCACTTCCCCCTGCGCCACTGAAAGAGATCGGACAGGAGCGGGGCGCGCTGCAGGAGCCTGGTAAGGTAAGTGGATTTTATTATTTTATTTTTAATAGCTTTAGGGGGCTCTACCTGGCAACAAAGGGGGCACTACCTGGCAACAGAGGGGGCACTACCTGGCAACAGAGGGGGCACTACCTGGCTAACAGATGGGGGCACTACCTGGCTAACAGATGGGGGCACTACCTGGCTAACAATGGGGGCACCTACCTGGCTAACAGATGGGGGCACTACCTGGCTAACAGATGGGGGCACTACCTGGCTAACAGATGGGGGCACTACCTGGCTAACAGATGGGACATCTACCTGGCAACCAATGGGGACATCTACCTGACAATCAATGGGGACATCTACCTGGCTAACAAAGGGGGCACTACCTGGCAACAAATGGGGGGACTACCTGGCTACAATGGGGACATCTACTGGCTAACAATGGGGGCACTACCTGGCTAACAATTGGGGGCACTGACCTGGCAACAATGGGGGCACTAGCCTGGCTAACAGATGGGGGCACTACCTGGCTAACAGATGGGGGCACTTACCTGGCTAACAGATGGGGGCATACCTGGCTAACAGAGGGGACATTCTACCTGGCTAACAGATGGGGGCAACTACCTGGCTAACAGATGGGGAGCACTCACCTGGCAACCAATGGGGACAACTACCTGGCAACCAATGGGGCACTAACTGCTTACAACTGGGGGCACTACCTGCAAACAATGGGGGCACATACTGGTAACACTGGGCACTACTGGCTACATAGGGGCACTACCTGGCTAACAATGGGGGCACCTACCTGGCTAACAATGGGGGCACCTACCTGGCTAACAATGGGGGCACCTACCTGGCTAACAAAGGGGGCACCTACCTGGCTAACAAAGGGGGGCATCTACCTGGCTACAAATTTGGCTCTACCTGGCTACAGAGGGGGCATCTACTTGGCTACAAGGGGGCATCTACCGGCCTGTAAGGGGCACTACCTGGTTATGGGGGCTACTACCTGGCTATAAGGGCATCTACCTGGCTTTCTTCCAAAGCCGTTATGCAGTTAGGTGGAGTGGGGTGTGGCTTTTTTGAAGGGCGTGGCATACCGACAAGATGGGCATGCCCATGCAAATTTTTGCCGCTTAGCGCGCCGCCCACTGAAGTCTCCTGCTTTTTTATTTTCGAAAGTTGGCAACTATGGTTTACAGACTTTCACGATAAATAGCATATGTGTAAGGTTAAAGCCACAGAATGCTGATTCTCTGATAGATGTAGTAGAGGAGAGGTGGTTTTTTTTTTTTTTTTTTTTTAACTAAGCTCAGCAGAAACCTTGTGTCTCCAGGCTATAATTGCTGGGCTTTTCCTTGCACCACGAGGGAGATGGCTTTCTCAAGTACTGTTCCTCTGTAATCACACTCAACTTTCACCTGATCATCTTTTTAATGGAGTGCTGGCTAGGTTTTCCAACATCATCCTTCTCTGTGACACTTAGCACATCAGTCTCTAAGTGTGATTGTGCTTTTTCACGCACATGAGCCACAGAGAGACTGTTATGCTTCTGGGAAATATGTGAAGACTCTTTCAGGAGCAGTGTGTTTTTTCCTGATCTCAATGGGCATTGGGAGTGCAGGCTCCTAAGAAGTTTTCCTTTCCATCTTCAGCCCCATAACAATGCTGGAGCCTCTCTAATTTAGTTGGGAGGATGCCCAAAAGGGCCCAAAAGGGTAGTAAGGACAATAAAGTAGCAAATAGGTTGTTACGAACGAGGATATACGTAAGCAAAAAGATCTGACATCTTTACAAGACCAGAGATAATGCAGTAGTTCAGCATGTGGCGCGTCACATTTTAGACAAGAATGATTACTTGAGTAACCCATCAGGAATCTTCTATGAGGGGATATGTAAGATCTATGAACAATTTTAAATGCCATTTCCCAATATCTCATGAAAGGTAGATGCTTTGCTGCCAGAGTAAGTGAAATGATCCACGTGTCCAGTGTAAGCGAGTCTAGTTTTTCTGGCCAGTACATAATGCCCATGCGTGTGGAGGAATAATCAAGAAGGGATCTTAATAAATTGTAAAATCTTGTAATAAAAGGGGTTGTCTAACTATAAGGATTGCTTTTTATGTTAAAGATCTTGCAAAAACAAGTCACTTTGCAATATATGTCCATTAACAGTGTCCTACCTATTCCTAGATATCTCCTCTTGTATGGGTTGCATCAGCTCCTCAGGTCGCTATAGCTACAGACCTGTTTACGTTCTCATAATAGGCTGCCACCACTGGTTGCTTTAGCTACAGACCTGGCTTTTACTGCAGCCTAGTAGAAGCCAGTAAACACGCCCCTGAATTCAAAATGAAACCAAGAAAACAGGACTGAAGTAAGATGAATCAATGTAGTGAGACAACCCCTTTAAGCATTTTGCCTCTTGCGAGGAAGCAGTGAAATGCAGAAAAAGGTCATCCAAGTCCTTGTTCTCCAATGGTCTGATGACTTCAGGTGCATAGCTGTAAACATGCAAATAGTAGAAAGGGTGGGAGCCAATTATAAAGTGTTTGAGTCTGGACATTTGGTTCCCTTGTGTACTAGTTCCGCAATCCTGTGTATGCCTCCTTAGTCCCATGTTTGAAATTGTTTATGTGCCCTCCCGTTATGAAAATTTGGAAATTTGTCAACTTAAGGTAAAAGTAAACAGTATTTCGGGTTTAATTTAAGTAATTGCCAAGTTTAAATGTATTTCTTAGTGGTGCCATTGATTGTACAATGTAGTATACTGGGAAACCCCCCAAAAATTCTAATTGAGGTGGAATGTGAAAAAAGTTAATTGTGTAATTTTTTGCGCAGATTTTGTTTTTATGGAGTTCATCATTTGGTATGATAAACAGGTCTGTACAATTCAATTGATCAGAGCTCCCCTTTCATATTTTCAGAGCACTATATGAAATGAAAGGGGAACTCTGGTTGCTATTGGCAACAAAGAAAGTCTCAGACAAAAACAGTTTTCATACATGTGGCCCTATATTTCCATTGGAGTACCATTTTCTGTGACCAATAACTTTTTTCATCTGTGGACTTGAGTGAGGGCTTGATTTTGTTTTTATTGGTACTGTGACAGAGTGTCTGGACTGGTGCTAGAGGGAAGGTATATCTGCCCAAGATTCCTTATGTCTGTCAGGTAAAGAGCAACCAGAAAGTGAAGTGTCAGAGATCTAACAGATCTCCATGTGTAGGGTTTAGTAAAACCCATTTTGCAAGGGCTGGTTTGCTAGAGTGGGGATAGCGAGGATGGGCCCCACTCCACCTGGACAGTCCGGGTCTTGGGCTGTCTAATTAGGCCTAGGTGTGTCCGCCTCCTATAAGGCCAGAGCTGCAGACACCCACTCTCTCAGCCTGGGAACAGGTTATCTGCCAAGAGCCTGTGGGAGTACTTTCCTTGTGGTACACTGATACTGTTCTGTTATGGTGACTGGTATTAGGCCAGCACTAGGATAGGAAGGAATCCTGATGTTTAGTTAGAGCCGGACAGGCATAGGATTTGTTTTGTTTATTTTGTTTGTATGTACCACATGCTGACAATAAAACTGGCTGAGGTCAGTTTTAAAATAACTTTTCTTGTCGTTTGGCTTTCTGTGCCTGCTGAGCTGTGCCCGTCTACCCAGGAGACGACCAACCTGCTACCTAATCCCTTACAGTACCATAATTGGATACGTGAGAGTTTTTGATTACTTTTATTCCAGTTTTTCCGGGACATGAAATTACCATAAAAACGCAATTTCGACACTGCAATTTTTTTTTTTTTTGTATGGTGTTCACCGAACGGGATAAATAATTTTATATCTTAATAGAGCAGATGTTTATGGATACAGCAATACCAATAATGTGGAACTTCTTTAAAAAAAATATATTTCATTTCTTGAAAACTTAAAAAAACATGTACACGTAGTCTTCCATAGGTCACCTACAAAAGATTATAAGGGCTACCACTTTAAACAATAAAGCACCATATGGCAATCAAAATGCAAAACACCAAAACTTAGCCATAGATGGTAAAAATATATAAATTTTATTGAGAGAAACTCCATAAAAATACACAAATGTGAATATAAAATAGGATACAAACACACACCCAAACAAAATGCTGCTACAACCCTCCAAAAACAACAGGGAAAATAGACACACCCATATATCAGATAACAGGCTGAGATCAAATATAAACGATACAATATCTTAAAGCATAGAGCATACTTAGCCAAGTGTTACCCAGTGTATGGAGGGGAGCAGCACACCCCGACGCACATTTCGCCTATGGCTTCTTCAGGGGGAATACTAGTGTGGATGGAAGATGGTGTATATATAGACAGAAGGCTGCCCAATCACATCACACATGTTTGATAGACAGGTAAAAGGTCCAATGAGCCATATATAAATATAGTGAATGATCGATCAATAATATAAATAGGCAAATAATAGAAGAGAAACCACCAAAACATACATAATATAAAAAATAAAATCCAAAATAGATAAATATCCCAACATGTTATTAAAAACAACCTTATACATACCACAAAATAAATCCGGACACGGCACAAAAACCGGACCGGAAGTGACATAAAACCCTATGGAGCGCAACTGCGTCTCAAAAACCAGAACCGGAAGTGCCGAAAACGGCATCTTAATAAAGGTATATCCAGCGCTTTGCACTATACCGAAACTGAAAAAAAAAAATAAACACACGCCTATGGGACGCAACTGCATCTCAAAGACCGGAAACGGAAGTGCAAAGAACGCCATCTTGGTAATGGTATGTCAGGCGCTCTGCACTACACCGGAATTGGAATAACCTATTAACTAAAGCACAAATGCACACAACATAATAAAAACAAATAAAATGGTGAACCAAAACGTGACAGTGACAAACCGGTGCCGCTGTGAAAAGTGCCAATATTAATATTTAATAGTAATTACATAAACGTGGATGAAAAAACGTATGCCTAAAAACATGAAATATAAATATACTTCATGTAAAGAGTGAACTACATAAATATACAAAGGTACAAATGTGAATACAATTAATAATGTTAAAAAGAAAAAAAAACATGTACACATAGTCTTCCATAGGGTATACCATTCTCCATTATATGTATGATACAGAACGGTCTACCGGGATGGTGGTCCTATTACTTTGTCCTTACTCCCTTAGCATCGCCATGACTTATCGGTGCATCACGGTGTTCTAAAAGTTTACATATTCAATTTTTTATTTTACTGCGGTATCTGGTCCTATTAGGGGTTGTAAACGAGTGCTGTCTTTGGGCTACGTCTCCACTGCACACAAAAACGTCCGTTTTTTCAGCATTTGAAAAAACTATTGAAGAGAGGTCCTATAGACTTGTATAGTAAAAGCGTTATGTTGTCTCCACAGAACTTTTTTTTTTCTAGCTCATTTTATCTGTTGGACGTTTTTTGAAACATGTTGCAAAAAACGACTGAGCAGGGCAGAAAATTTACTATTGGAGTCTATGTAAAGCATTGGGCCTGTTTTTGACACGTTTTTTGCAGAAATATACAGCAAAACTAATGCTGTCCATTTCTCAAAAAAATGCACCAAAAACGGATGTTTTTCAGCAGCTTTTGAGAGGCAGTGTACAAAAAAACTCAGTTTTATGAACGTTTTTAATATTTTGTTTTCAGGTAGTGTTTTGTCCACTGCCGTGTAGACATAGCCTTACATTATACTGCAATATTTACAGTATGTACATCAGTATATTGTGATGCTAGTGATCTCCTATTACACCATGCCGTTCAAAGGTTGCAATAGGAGCATATTCATGGCAGATTTGGACACCTTTATTAGGCCTTTGCCTGCAATAACAACCAAATGACACTCCACTAGTGTTGAGCGATTACGTTGGCTGTCGATAGTCGGCCACAATCGATAAGGTTTTCGATAGTCGATAGTCGATCATCTCCGATGACCATTAAAGTCTATGGGAGAGCAACAACACCTTCATTCTTACACCCAAACAGGGCTGGAGAAGCTGGAATTAACAGCCACAACAGTCAAATGGATACCTGCTACATCTTAGGCACAACACTTAGGCTATGTTCACACGGCTTAATTGCGGGACGTAATTACGCCCCGCAATTACGCCGTGTGGACGGGGGCGGGGCGGGAGCGGGGGAGTAAGCAGGGGGCCGGCACTTCGCCGGCCCATTGACTATCACTGCTAGCGGCGCGTATACGCCGCTAGAAAGTGACAGGTGAATTATCTCCCCGCCCGGCGGATTCGCCGGGCGGGGAGAGGAGACGTAATCCATAGTTCTCTATGAGAACTGTGAATTACCGTAATGAAGGGGCCGTTTTGGGCCCCTAATTGGCGCACTTGGGCGCGAAATTCGGCCCCGAAATCGGCCATTTTAACCCGTGGAAATGGCCTTGGCTATAAAAGCCACAAAAAAAAAGTTAACACCATTACTACCCTGTCTTGTCCCACAGCATCCCCCTTAAACCGCATCACCCAAAAATTTAAAAAAGTGGCCAAAAGGGCATATGAAAATGAACCATCATTTTATTAAAATGGACATTGAATACCCCTGTCCTGGAAGCAGCATGGCCCCAAACCTGCAGCCCCCCACTTTAAAAAAAGTGGGGGAAAAAGGAGTCTTTAAACCCACCATTTAGTTTCACTGGACATGCTATCCGTCCTGGCCACAGCATGAGCCCTAAACCTCATGCCCCCACTTTTAAAAAAGTGCGGAAAAGGGTCTTTAAACCCACCATTTAGTTTCCTGGACTTGACTATATCTGTCCGGGGCCACAGCATGAGCCCCAAACCTGTAACCCCCAGATTTAAAAAGTGCCGGAAAAAGGATTTTTAACCACCATTTTAGTTTCCTGGAATTGCTTACCTGTCCGGGGCCACAGCATGACCCGGGGCCCGATTTTACAGTGGGTGCGGTGAGAGCCCAGGGGCGTTTGTCATCTATTAACCGCAGGTTAAAATCCCCTGAGACGCAGCAACAAAAACGTCGTGCTAAAGCAAGTGGGAAGGGAAGTGGAGAACTCCAGCCTTCCTCAGTACACATTCAATACCTGGGTACGCTTGCCCCCCCGTATGAGTGTGGACCAATTGATTTCCTTTGGGAAATACTGGGGAAAACGCCCCTTTACACCCAGGTCCCCCTTTTATTTTTGGCATTCTTTTTCTCTTTTTTCCCAAACGTGCTGGAGGAAATGGTCTCTGTACTTTGTTCTCTGTCCGTGCTCCATACTCCATGCCCTCTGAAAAAACCTACATTGGTAAAGTTTTCCTGTACCCCCCTTTGTAAAATTTCAGAGGTTTTTTTTTAACAGCTTTTTTGTACATGCAAGTTTTTAGTACTTTAATTCTGAAAACCATTTTTAAAATGGGATGGAATCCCACCATGTTTTGTTTCCTTTTTTTTAATTGTATTAAAGGGGTTTTCTCAAAAAAGGGGATTGATAGCTATTTTAAAAGATTTTTGCAAAAAAAAGTCATTTTGCAATTTTTGGGTCCATTAAAGTGCCCTACCAAATTGTTTCTGACGCCCATCACCCTTTGACCACTCTTGACCTTTGTGAAAACAAATGTCTGTTAAAACAACATTTTTTAAATAGGCCCCTGTATATAGTGCAGGGAAAAAAAAATTAAAAATTAAAATGTTGGTTTGGTTTGTGGTGTTGTTAAAAATTTTTTAATAGGAATGGTATGTTGTAAAAAAAATGAAAATTTTTAAAAATGAATGAGAAATTTTAAAATTTAAGGGGAAAAAATTTTATTGAAAAACAAAATTTTTTAGTAGGCCCTATTTTTGGCTGCATTGCAAAGAGCATCCCCCAAAAAAATTTAAAAAATGACTTTCAGCCATGTTAAAAATTGTAAAGGAAAAAATGCCATTAGAAGCCCCCTTTTTCTTTCCAAAGGATCATGTTTTTGCTGTAACTCACAGCAACTGACCCCAAAAAATTATAAATATGACTTCTCACCCACTGTAAAAATTGTGGGGGAAAAATGCCATTTAGAACACATTTCTTTTCCAAAGGACCATGATTTCTGTACTACAGCAACTTACCCCAAAAAATATAAATATCTTCTCAGCCACTTTTAAAAATTTTGTGGGGAACAGCCCCCAAAAACCATTACAATGTAAAAAATTCTAAGATGAAGTGATAAAGGGGAATAGGGTTTTTCATAAAACCCTTGGTGTTTTTAGTCTCCCACAGAAAAACCCAGCAAATGAATGTTGGGGAATTAAAAAAAAAATTTGCGTAAAAAAATGATCTTTTTAAAAATAATTTTTTCAGAGGCCCATTTCTGTTTTGGAGAGGAATGTGAAGTAGACCAGAAAAAATGGGTATGGGCAATTGGGCCAAAAAACATCAGAGATCCATGCCTGATTCTCTTGATAAAAGTCAAACGACCACATTATTGGGGAAACCCGGTGCTTTTTTTTCTGTAATGACTCCTGGCTGGCTGAAGGCCCCTCAATAACGCTGGCTGCGGGGCGGACAAACACCTCTAGGCGGGGCAGCCGCTGGGGCCTTCGTCCATTTTGGACCCCCAGAAGTCTTTTGGGGTTTCCGGAACAATAAAAAAAACATCGTTTTTGAGACGCAGAAGTGTGCACATGATCTTAAGCGGGTCTCTGGTGTTGTATGTGTGGCCTGCTTTGATGCGTTGGTGAGGTGGAAAAATAAAATTCCAGAGGTCACCCATTAGGCTTCTCCCACCTTTGCCTGCTGTGCCGCTGCTCCGAGGTACTTGGACTCTATGCGTCACTCGCGGGGTTTGTTCCCCGTGACATTTGAAGAACGGAAGCAAACGCAACAGATGTTCCAGTTGATCAATCAGCAAGGTCTCCATTTCCTGCATTTTCTTTTCTTTTTGGTGGGGGGAAGGGAAAGTCGAGTTTTTTTTTTGTACGGGAACCAGGAGGGGGCCCCCGTAACTGTTGTTCATTTGATGGTTAATGCGGGGATCATTTGGGGGAAAGGGGGCACCCAACACTCATTGAGAGATGGCCCCTTGAGTTCCCAAACCCTCTGGGTTAGGGGCACTAGAAACTCATCTTCCCTTCGCCTCAAATTCACCCAACCTTTTTCCAAGGCGGGGACTGGGTGTCTAGGAATACCTCCCCCCCCCTCCCCCCCCCCGCTTCCTCCGGACAGTTCAACACACCCCCTAAACTTGCCTAATCATGCACCCTGAAGCTGGGTGCCCCTTTGGGCACTACTCGGGCCCCCAAACCCACTGCCTAATGAAGACCGAAAAAATTGAGAAACTGTGGGGCCTTGTGGATTTGACGGAGGAAAGGCCCCGTTCTGCATCTGTGCCCCGTCTCCTCCCCGCGTGGGGGGACCAGTTTCAGAGGCCCAAACGATGGTTCAGAACTAAGATCCCCAAACCCTTGCTACAAGGGCATCGTCCGCACTGACCATTTTGGGGGGCTTTTCAAAACTGGCAAGGATGGGGGAGAGCTCTTTCACCTCCCTCCACTCCGTGGCCAACACCCCGAGGTCCGCACCGCTGCTTGTGGGCCCTGTGTCACTTCGTATCGTAATGGAATTGGCGCTCCCAAAATCGCTGGACATGAGGGTGGAATTCCCCGTGTTGCCACGTCAACAATGAGAATACGGGGAGGCCAGCTGAGCTGCAACGCAGCCCGGGGGACGAAGAGGGGGCGAAGGCGGAAGTGCGAACTCAGACCTCGGCCTTCTTTAGCAGGGATCCAACCCGGGTGCTCTTTAGAAATTTCTGGACACAAGGTTCCCCCCCCTGACATGTGCCAGGGAAGGGTGTGCTCCACCTACCGTCTTAAGGGCGGCCCCAGTTTTGCCCTTATCGCACACCCCCTTCCCGGCACAAAGGGTTTTTGTCACCCACCACGCTCGGTCTCTTGCGGGGGCCGCCCCCCGCTCCTGACCTGGGTTTGGCGGTCTCCAAGGCGATTTAAATTTTAACACGGCCTGGGGTTTCTGGCACTGATCCACCAGAGGGCCTTGGGGGAAAAGCCTGCACCCCCCCTCGGGTTTTTAAGGCGTGGCCGAGCCCGAGAGCCACCGTCCCCCCAGGGCATCCACCCACCACCCAGTGAGCTGTCACAGGGGGGATATAGCGGCCTTGCCGTGCTTACTAGTCCAGTGTCGGTGGTGAGATGGCCTTTTTCCGGGAAAAAATGCAGACAACCGTTGAAATTTTAGTGCCTGGGTGGGCCCGGCGGGGCGGCTTTTTGGCAAAGAAATGCGCTCGGCTATGGTATTGGGGCAGGCGAGGGCCATGACGTGGCGGAACCCATCTGTGACCCCCAGCGGAAAGGCAACATTTTCCCAAAGGGAAAAGCCTGCAATGCCACTTAGGCTTTTGGCTTTGGGATGGGTTTGGGTTAAAGTGTTTCTTCCCCTCCCAAACCCGGAAGACAGAAGGCTTGCTCTAGAATGGCCGTGTACGGGGTGCGGGCGTCAAACTGGGGGAAGGAAAGGGGTAGGATGGGTCTTGGGGTGCTGGTGGGCTCGGGCGAGGGGGAGGCTAAGGGAGGGGATCCTGATCTGACTCTGAAACATGGGCAACTGAGGAACCTTTGGGGGTGGCGGAGGAAAGGGGCGGAGACAAGGGGGGTTGACAGTGGTTGGAAGCCCGCTCGGTCTGGCCTTTTTTGGCCAATGTTCCCCCCATTTCAAATCTACTTCCTGCATTGACTAGACATGTTGGGGGGGGTTAACCCTTTAAGGTTTTGCCTCTACTTATGCGTTTACGGCAAAGGCGGGATTGACATCGCTGGGGTGAATCAAGGGTTGCTCAAAGAAGGGCCCCGGCTTGAGAGGGCCTGGGTCTTTTTTACGGGGATAAGCGAGGAGCGGGGTTTGCGCTGACCGTGGCTGGGGGAATCATATCACGGACTTCTGCGACGCCCTCTCCCTTTTTTTGGCGGGACCCATTGACACTACCCCCTCGCTTCCCCTCGTCCACTGATGAAGCGCTCGCAAGCAAATTCTCGGAAAAGACCCGGGGGATCCGCAATGTCGTCAAATCATCAAACAGGTGATTGGCGTCCTGACTTCTGCACCAGAAGCTGCGGGCACAAGCAAGGGACCTCAAGGCTTGCCGACCGCCCGGGGTTTTTGCCGATTTTACGGCTTCCTTCATCCCTCTGATGGGATCAGTAACTGGGGGGCAGAGCAACTAAGTATCCTCTTTATTTTTTAACATGCCTTTTACCCCCAAACCGCATTTTGTCTCAAAGAGGTCTTCAACAATGGATTTTCCCCAGTGGTGGGTACACGAGTTGACATTTGGGCTGTTCATGTTTTGGGCGGATGCTGATGATGTGAGCGACATTTTTTGGGCCCGGAGGAGGACGAGGAGGGAAGACGCTAAACGGTTTCATTAACCATGAAGGACGATTGGCGACGCTGTTCGTTACTGAATTCACAGGGCCCGACCCAGCATGACAGGCCTGATGGGCCTCAACTGCGATCCGCTGGCATGTGTGTTGTCGCCCGCATGGAAGGGGGCACCTTCTCTCGTACCTTAAACCCCCATGTGCTACCCCCCTCTTTGCTCGCTTACCACCTCATTTCCTCCATGTTTAGAAATATAAAAATTTGAGAAGGTATGGAATATTTTTGGAAAGCTCTTTTTAAAAAACGGCAAATCACAGCTATTCTCAAACCCTCAATCAAAACAAAATTGTGGATCAAATTTAACTGCAAGGGGGTCTATCAACAAATTGGGTGGGGAAAAGTGCAAAAAACACGTATCTGTTTTTGTTAATACAAGGGATTTTTTGCCCTTTCAATTCACCTTGGGACTATAGAATTGTGTTTTAAAATTTACGTGGGTTTCTGCTCAATGAACAAAGTGTTTGCGCAAAAATAAAAAACACGTATCTGTTAGGTTTTGTATAATACAAGGTATTTTTTTTCACCTTCAATTTACCTGTGGGGCTATAGAATTGCTGTTTTTTGATTTACGTGGGTGCGCGTCAATGAACAAAGCTGGGTGCGCAAAAGTCAAAAAACACGATCTGTTAGGTTTTCTTAATACAAGGTTTTTTGCACCTTTCAATTTTACCCGTGGTGACTATAAATTGCTTTTTTTAAGATTTACGGGTGCTGCGTCTGAACAAAACTGGGGGCGCAAAAATCAAAAAAAACGTACTTTTGTTTTCGTATGAACACTGTATTTTTGGAACAAACAACCTTGCTGACTCAAGATTGCTGGGTTGTAATTTAATGAAGGTGGATATATCAACACAGGTGGGAAAGGGTAAAATTGAAAATGAACCCCCTATCGAAAAAGTAACGATAATAAAAATGGGTTTTTTCACCAACAAAGAGACCTCAGTTACTAGAAATGATGGTACCAATTAAGTTCAGGTGCCCAATATCAGGAAAAATTTTAAAAGCAAACTGTTAATAAAAAGATATTGCAGTGCAATGTCTACACTAATCTTTTGAACTTTATCCAGTGTTCTTTAAGATAGGCTTGTCCGTGTTCCCCGGGCACCCCCCCCACCGCCCCCCCCGTACTTTACAGCGGTAGATGCCTTTTTAAAAATTTTTATAACTACATAAAATCTTCAAAACCTAATCAACTAAAATTTGGGAAGGATCAAGCTAATAGTAAGGGGTTTTTCTGTGCAAAAAAGCTAATTTCGGAGGTTTGGCCACAGGCAGAGCGCAGTCCACTCCTATGAGACGCTAAAGCATAAGGCTGAACGGAAGGGCTGTTTTATGTTAAAAACAGGTCATGTGATTTTTTTCCAGCCAATCCAAAACCTCACAAACCATCATGACGTCGCACAACATCTCACCCGCCTATTTTGTAATCTGATTTGCTGGCCCCCAAAAAGAAGGGAACCCGAAAAGGGGGATTTAATAGAGAGCACAGATTTTTCCTTTTAATTTTCGCATGATCTGAAAATTTCGATCACCATAAAAACCTTGCCGATTTCAATTTTGTCGATAAAAATCGCTCAACACTACACTCCACATTTGGGAAGCGAACTAGGACGCTGCAACACTCTCTAACAAATTAAATGCTACAGTCACACTGATCATGGCATCAGTAGTAACACAAGATCAGCGTTATTACCAGTCTGGCATGCCAACAGTGGGTGTCACCCTTTTAATCAACGCCGCAAAAATATGTGGACGGGGCATTTAATCTATTAGAGAAGTTTAGCCAGATGGAAAAACTGTAACATATAATAATATGGCAGGTGTCGTTAAGGGGTTTAAAGACACATGCCATAGTGACACGTTTATTCATCTTAAATTTGCAATGTGTTTAGTTAAAATCTAGCAGTTTAGCTTTGGTTGTAGGCTATGAAATCATGAATAACTGTTAAATAGTTCATTTAAATTCGTTTTGTGCTTTCAACTTTATTATTATTACATTATTTTTAGGGTTCTAGTATTGAGAACAAGCAAGACTGGATTAAGCACATACGAGAAGTAATACAAGACAGAACAATTCACTTGAGAGGTGCTTTGAAAGAACCTATCCATATACCCAAGACAGTAGCAACTAAACAAAAAATCTGTCAGACGGTAAGTGCTGGTATATTTTTAAATGTTGATTGTAGGAAGTGTAATTTAAACAACATATTCTAATGCAAAGTTTACAGAAGGGGCTGTGAAAAAAATGTCTACTTGGTGTTGTATCCAAGTACTTGCATTGCTTTATATCAATGTTCAAATTTTTTTTTAAAAAAGACCCCTTTTTTCTATTGTTATATTTTATCTGGTCTGGTCACCTTATTTTGATATACAATAGACAATGTATCAGCAAATTGGTCAGCTTTATTGAATATTGTGACTCCAAATTTTGTTGGGTTGATAAATGCTATAAATTGGCAGGGATGAGTCTACTTTTTTCTTTTCCTTTATTTTTGTTCTTCGTTTTATTTTTGCAATGTTTGTGGGTGCAAAAATCACCGTAAATTCTCTTCTCTTTCCTTAAACCCAAGAATCAGTATCAATGGGGTTAAATCAGTCTGGAATTTAGGACAGATGCTAACAATTAGTACTTATTATTTAACTACTTAGACTATATAAATTAAATCACTGACCACCATGTGTGATATCAGGTAATAGATACACTTAAAGGGGTTGTCTCGCTACAAGGATTGCTTTTTATGTTAAAGATCTTGCAAAAACAAGTCACTTTGTAATATATATCCATTAACAGTGTCCTACCTATTCCTAGATATCCCCTCTTATATGGGCTGCATTAGCTCCTCAGGTCACTATAGCTACAGACCTGTTTGATCTCTCCTGATAGGCTGCCAGCACTGGTTGCTATAGCTACAGACTTGGCTTCTACTGCAGCCTAGTAGAAGCCAGTAAACACGCCCCTGAATTCAAAATGAAACCAAGAAAACAGGACTGAAGTAATCACTGTAGTGAGACAACCCCTTTAAGGTCTGAAGAAAAAAGATAATTTATTGGGCGAGTAAGCAGTGCTGTTGCTTGGACTAAAGGAAAGAGAATTTGCAGTAAGTGAAAATACACATTGCTTGATATCCATAGCAGCAGCCCCAATAGGGGATTAGCAAAAGAACATAGGGTCGGGTTTTTCACCGCAATGTAAGCACTACTTTAGTGGTTGTCAAAGGTATTTGGAGAAATCTGATCTGATCCAAAGGGACTAGTTGTTGTCTTAGTAGAATGGACTCCTAGTAGGTCCTGGACCTTGGTGATCTGCATGATCATAAGACATTGTAATCGCTTCTCTTATTTATCTGGACAGAGTGGCTTTAGAAACTATAGGCCTTATTTATGAAAATTTTTAAAAAGTAAGACTGCCTTTGTTGTCTGTGGCAACCAATCAGAACTCAGCTTTCATTCCTTACACTGCTCTTGAAAAATGAAAGCTGAGCTCTGATTGGTTGCTATAGGCAACAAAGCCAGTCTTACTCTCAGACAGTTTTGATAAATGAGGCCATTTCTGCCCTTTTCCCTCTTAATCTTTTGAAGCATCTTGGGGAACATAGGAATTTGCGGAAAAATGTATGCAAGATGATAAATTCCAGTATATGGCTAGTGCATCAAGGACCCATGGTTTGTCATACCTGGAAAGGGAGCAAAACAGGGAAACATTCACATTCACTTATGTGACCAAAAGATCCACTTGAGGTAGACCCCAGAATTCCACTATGCCTCTGTCTTGCTTGGGACGTTATTGCCCGAGTCTTCCCCCAATTTAGTATCCACCCAAAGGATTGTTTTGGGGACTGAAGATGATCTGCAAGTGTTTCATAAGGAGCGCTGCAGAATCTTCCTTGACCGGCCAATCGTCTCTATGAGGCCTGCAAAACTAAGGCTACTACTACCTTGGTGAAGGTGTGTGGGTCTGTATATATTCTAAATGGGAGGCAAGTAAATTGTAGATTATTAGATTTTACTAGCCATTCCTCCAACCAGACAGCAATGCGTAAACATCTTCTTTGATTTTAGTGGATGTTGAATCCAAAATGGGGTGACTTCTGGAAGGTTTCACCTGTTCTGGTACTTTGGGGGCTTTGCAGATGCGACACGGGCCAACCAAAATCTGCGTTCCAAAAGCCAAATAACACTCCCTCCCTTATACACCCTGCCATGGTGCCAAACAGCAGTTTACGCCCACATGTGGGGTATTGCCGAACTTGGAAGAAATTGGCTAACAAAATTTTGGTTGCTTTTTTACCAGGATTCCTTGTAAAAATTAAACGTTTTCAGCTAAAATTGCAGATTGTTGGAAAAAAAAATATTTCATTTTCACAGCCTAATGCTAAAAATTTTTGTGACACACCTGTGGGGTCGAATAACCACTCCCACACCTGGATATTTTCCCTTTAAAGGGGGTGTAGTTCCCAATATGGGGTCTTTTTAGGGGTGTTTATTAAGTTTTAGCGCCTTAGGGTGTCTGCAAACCTGAAATGGCACCTAAATAAAATCGTAATGAAAATGAGACCCCAGAGTCCAGTAGGTGCTCCTCCTATTCTGGGGCTTGTGGTTGAGCCAAATAGCGCTCTAGGGCCACATATGGGATATCTCTGAACACAGCAGAATCTGGGGAATCAATATTAAGTTGCATGTCCCTGATCACATTTACCGTATTCTTGTGAATAATGGATAAAAATTTAAAATCTGCAAAAGAAGTGACATTTTGAAATTTCACTTCCACTTTGCTTTAATTCCTGTGAAACACCTAATGGGTTAATAAACTTCCTAAATGCTGTTTTGAATACTTTAAGGGGTGTAGTTTCTTAGATGAAGTCCTTTATGGTGGTACCTAACATACAGGCCAATCAAAGTCACGTTACAGGTGGACTGGTCCCTAAAAAATGTATATTCTAAATTTTCCTTAAAATTTGAAAATTAATACTAAATTTCTAATTCCCCTAATGTCGTAAAAAAAAAAAAAGACATTTAAAAAAAATGATGCCAACCTACAGCAGACATATGGTAGATGCTAGTTATAAACTATTTTGAGTGGAATAGTTATCTGTCTTACATGCAGAAATTTTTGAAGTTTGAAATTGGTACATTTTTTTAATTTTTCACGATACTTTGATATTTTTCACAAATAAACAAGTATTTTTTGGACCAAACTTTCTTACTATCTTAAAGCACGTGTCACGAGAAAACATTCTCTGAATCATATGAATAGGTAAAAGTGTCAAAAAGTTATTCTCACATAAAGTGACACATGCCAGATTTAAAAAATGGGGGTCTGTCAGAGAGTCCAAAACTGGCTCCGGCCGTAAGGGGTTAAATACCAAAAGGTATGAGCCATGAGTTTTAGGATAAACTGCTGCTTTTTTAAATAACCAGAATGCAGCGGAAGAGGACGCCAGTAAAAAGAGAGCCCCAGGTGCAGTAAGAAAAGAGGAAAACCCCTCCTTCCATGTCACTGAGGAGCGAGAATCTCTGAGAGATTCTGAGGAAGGCATATGTAAAACTGCAAAAACAGGAGGTAGAGTATAAGCCCTAAAAGGAAGGCATAGTCTACCAGCAATCACATAAACAGAGTGTTAAAAGCTGTATCAAGACAACAGGAAGCTGAGACCATGGCAGAAAATGACACATTCTGCTGAAACAATGGACAATTACCCAAATCCAATAAAACAGCAAACACACAGGGACAAGAGCCAGAGCAGATACAGGCAAAGACAGAGGAAGGTTTAAATATCCCACCCCAGCCAGGGATTGGACCAGATACTTCACTATTAAGATTCTGTACAGAATCCTGGCTGAGGCTGGGAAGATACCAGAACCTCTTAAAGGGCTATACACATATTACATATCCTATTCTGTACATAGAGCGACATTTCCACAATTAATATTTATTTAGTTGATAAATGTGTGATCGCTGGGAGCTCCAATGCTGAGACCCACTTAATCAGTAGAATGGGTATCCCTTTCTCTGTGCAGTGAGGAGGAGTTTAACCCCTTAAGCCAAAGTACTGAAAAGTTCTTAATGACCAGCTAAATTTTTTAGTTTTTGCCTCCTTGCATTGCAACGGTCATAACTATTTTTTTTATCTTTTGAGTGATGCAGTTGTATGGGGGCTTTTTTGTGCAGGAGAAGTATTTTTGGGGGGCAAAGTTTAAGTTTACAAATAAATTACATTTTTTTAAACTTTTTTTATTTATGTATTTTTTTTTTTTTACACGATTCACATTTCACACTAACCTGTTAGATTAATTCTTCAGGTTATAACAGTCATGTAGATACCTAATATGTGTACGGGTTTATTTGTGTGTGTAATTGTCACGTACACGCTCACCAGCACGTGACTGGGGGCCACTGCAATGGGGTAGAGTTATTTCCACTTGCGCTCACCTCTCATCAGGTAGCGAATCAAGCATAAATCATACCCCAAGACAGCTTTCCCGCACCCCCCCCCCCCCCCCCCCCCCCCCCCCCCGCCCCCAAAATACACGCTGCCACCACCTTCCTTAAATAATCAAAAAGAATCAGCCGGAAGGAATCTGATTCCTAACAGATATTCTAAAAACACGTAAAAAATACTCAACTCACTGCTCTGAAGCAGCTACCAAAAGAAAAAAAACACCCTTCAAGGAAATGGATCCGTGCAACACCAAGAACTTACAAATTAAGGCTAACTTTAATTTAAAATGATTTTCAGTGCTTACATGAACAAAATATGATAACAAAGACTATGACATACACATCAGTACAGTAATGAAAATAAAAAAAGGGGGAAAACATAGAAGATTTCACACTTACAAAAGGTGTTTCCAGCCTTCAGATCCAAGGGGCATGGATGAAGAAGAATGGGACACAGCTCAATTTGAATTGAACCCCAAAGCTATGAACAAAAGATTAGAGTCTGGCAACATGTCTTATAGGGCCAAACCCCTGTCCAGGTTCACTCCTCCTTTCTCCTAACTGCATACTCTCTTACTGGCTGGAATTATTTTAGGAGGTGGGTGTATACTGGATTGTCTGATGAGGGTTGTGGCGAACTAACGCCATTAGATGGCACTCACGGACTGCGCTTCTGCTGGGGTAGGTCAATGAAAGGGTTTATGGTGCAGGGGGGGGTCCCAAAAGGTGACATCTGTTAAACTTTCTTGATGGAGATTGTTTATGTTAGAGTTGTAAAACCTAGGGCTTATCAGATATGCACTGGGGCTGTAGCCACACTATACAGGATACAGAACCAGGCTATAAATTCCTTCCACATCGAGGGGGAGGATGACTCACAATCTGAGCTGCAGGATTTCTGGACTTCACAATTTAAGCAATGGTTTAATGAACAAATCAGAATACATTTAAGTTTCAATGTTATACATAACAGTAATGTATACACAATAACTTTTATCAAATATTTTTATTTTATTTTATTTTTTTTACACTTTGTAATGTATTCGCATATTCATATGTGCTAATACATTATAATCTGTGTCAATTAGACACAGGCAGCAGTCAAGGCAGCACCCAATGTGCCCTGGTCGCTGACTTGTTACACAGACAGCCCTGGAAAATTCTTGGTCCCCAGGGCTAACTGTGGAGATGTTCCCCGGGCTCCATTGGGTCACCGGGTGTCCCAATCCCCCGAGGGAGCAGCAGAATACCCTATGAATCAAAGGGTTAAGCATCGGAGTGGAGGTTTCAGCAGCTTCCCAGAGCTCACCGAGGCTGTTCCAGTAAGCACAGCTTTGTTCCTAGCGCAGCTGCGGTGCTAGGAGCTGCAAAACCCCTGTTCTGCAGCAGTGTCAAAAGACGTTGCTGCAGACAAACGGCCTGAAGTGCCCGCCATCAAAAGACGGTGGGCGGTCGTTAAATGGTTAAAAGGCATGGCAGTCAAGCATGCACTATGGGTATGATAAATAAAACTGAGTACAACAGAGGGCATGAAATCTATTCCAGTGATAGGTGTCAGTCAGAGCTGTTTCTCCCAATCTTATTGTTTAGTGATAAGTGGCAATTGTGAGAATTTCGCTTTAATCTTACAAGCCTATATAAAACAGTAGGTGGACCTGTAAATCAGTTTTGAGTATAAATGTTTTTGTTTTCAATCTATATGTATCTATATGTATTTTAGATCTATATGTATTGAAAAATATATTTATTTTTTTGTTTTTAGATGCAGCAAAGAAGAAACAGGCGAGGGAAACCTGAAATCTGGCTTGCATTCTAGTACAGGCCCCAAAATGTATGTGCTAAAAGGTTTAAAAATCATAAATTGTTTTAATCTAGTCATACACCAGTGGGGCAGATTTACGAAAATTGTTTAATATTTAGTGTTAACTTAGACTTGAAGGTCAAATAATGTGCCCGCTTTATTACAGTGGCTCATGTTCTGATACATTTGCCACATTTTTTTTTACACTTTGTATGATTATTGATTGGCATATTTTGCACCAAAATTCCACTCTACAATTTTTGCTGCAATTTTGATGCACTTTTTAGGATTTAGATCCCTATTGCGACATATATGAACGCTCCGATCGCTATATTTTTAACCAGACGCACTCCAATATCAGGCGCATTACAAAGCGCCCACAGCACTTTGTAATGCGCCTGAGATCGGGGGGCGTGCTGGAGGCGGGTCGCAAAACAACTGTACGAAGCTACACATTTATAGCTTCAGAATGCAAAATCCAGGTGCATTACTGCTGGAACAGGTGAAAGTGGTTTGCCTGAATTGTCGATTCTGCGCTAGAATGCACCTGATTTATGACCCCAGTAGAACAGGTCCATAGATTCAGGCACCTTCTACGCTACTAATATGCGCAATAAAATTGGTGTCTATAAAATCATACAGTGTATGTAAAGCTACGCCTTATTTTAATCCGTGCTATGCCCCCTTCCTGTGAGGCACAGAAAATTTTTCAAAGAAATAATAATGTATTTAAAACTAGGTATGTGAAATACTCTATGTTGTAAAACTGCCCCACTGTGAAATTATAAAACAGCCTGTTGTCTTTCCTTATGCTTTCGTTAGCTAATATTGTTTGAATGCTAGTCGACTCAGTCTATGCAACACAGCCTAAATGTACTTGAAGAAGCTGTCTTGTGTTTCACTCACCATGTCTTAAAGGGGATGTATCGCTTCTTTAGTTCGGCCGATTCATATGCGTCCTTCTCAACTCTAGAAATGCGGGCTTTTCTTCCCCCCCAGCGGGTGACATCATCCCCCTTCACTGTTCTGGGCTTAGACCCAACCCCCTCCCTTTGAGTCCACAGTCCTGTTTCCCCCCATCAGTCTTATTTTGTAAGAGTGTAAATCCACAGGCTGCATTCAATCTAGATAAGCATGATCTTTTCTCTCACAGTGGAGATTTGTTACAGTTAAATTCAGCTTTTATGAAAAAACAGATTCTCTTTATGCGGTGGGCAGGGATCGCACAAAATTTGCTTTTTCCCCTGTTTGTAAAGCCCTGCATGTTCTGTTTTTCTGGCTAGGCAGAGTAAAAGTGCCGGCCCCTTACTTTGAGTAAAAGGGGGCGGGAAAATGAACTCTGTGAATACAGCTGCCCGGGGGCTGAACAGAATGTAAAGGGCTCTCAGCTAGTAAAAATACAAGGAGGGGGACCCCGACCAGCATGGTTTCAGTGTAAACAAAACAGAACATAAGGGATTTTGTGATAACAAAACAGCTTTGCTAATACATTAATTAAAAAGTTGCTTGTTTTCACTGTCCCCTTATTCTGAAGACCATTTAATGAAATGATACAACCCCTTTAATATTGGAATACATCCTGGATTTTATTGAAGATGCTGGATTTTGCTTTTTCTTGCCTCGAAATGTATTTAAAGCTCTCAAAAGGCCTGTTAAATTAAATTTTAGAAGTTAAACAGTCATACGAATTAAGTGTTCATATTTTCAATTTTTCATTTTAAGATTTTGCAGACTTTTATTAACTTTTTTAAATACGTTTTTATTAAACTTACTTAAGGGATAAAAATTGTATAATTTTATTTTACACCTACATTGTAATCGATTAAGCCTGAAATTCTGTGTCACAATTACACAGGCTGCTGGCACAAAAAAGTGTTTTAAAAAGCAGGGTTCCCGAAATAGAGAGCTTGTAGTTATTTTTGGGTCCTCAGGCGACTGTATTTGGTTTTTCCCGGCATGATGTGAACAATGCCCAAAAGACCTTGCTACCAAAATGGAACCTGTGTGCCACCTCCAAGTCATAAGACAGTGGGTAGTAATTAAAGGGTTAAGCTTGCTGTTTTATTACTATTTATTTACTATTGCACCAGGCTATTTTAGCAAACCATTGTGAGCTTATCTTTGAATTGTAGCGATCCAGAAGACTTTGACAGTCAAGGAGATGGCAGTCAACCTGATACAATATCCATTGCTTCAAGGACATCACAAAACACGTTAGACAGTGATAAGGTAAGTTATGTCAAATATTTTTCATATATCTTGTTAATTAAAGAGAAGTTCTCACCATACTGTTTCACTAAGCCTACTCTTCACAACCAGTTTGGTTTACACTTCCCCGTCAAATGTGGACAAAGTTATAGCGGATGGATAAAACTTGAAATTTTAGTGGTGTTATTGAGAAAACTTGCTTAAAGAGAAACCCGTCAAATAGTTTGCCTCCTTGCTTAGGAACAAAAGGTGTGACAGACATGCTGTTTCCAGGGCCCGTGTCCCTTATTCTGTAAATGCTGTAGCTTTAGAGTATTTTAATGCTAAAACTGCGTTTTCACCAAAAAAATGAAACAAAGAGTCAGTTTTTTTTTAAAACCCCCCCCCCATATGAGGCTAGCCCCACCCTCATGAAAAATTTCTTTGAATGGTAGAAAACATATGAATAATGCCCTTGGGTGGGGTAGCCTTTGGTAGGCGGGGGGTAACCCTGTCAAGAAAAATTTGAGGGAAAATGCTCTAAAACTAGTATCTTACAGAATAAGGGGAACGACTGGAAAAAGCAGGTCTGTCACTAGCCTGTGTGTCCTCAGCAAGGGGGGCAAACCTTGTGACGGTTTTTTCCTTTAAACTTGGTTCACATCGGGGAAGAGGTTTGTTTGGAAAAATCCCCCGCAGGGTTCAAAGGAATAAATGATCAGTTTGACATGGATACTAACGTCCTGTCAGGGCCCCCTTTTATTTTAAAAGAGTTTGACGGTTTTCTGCCATGAGTCCTTTTTAAACTGAAAAAAAGACTGGGAAAAATAGCGCACTTGCAAAGTTTTTTTTCTAAAAATTCCCCGATGGGAAACCCGATGGGGGTTTTCCGAACGGTTTATAATTTTACCAAATAAAAAGCTTGGTGGGGCCTCATTTTGAATTTTGCGTTCAGTTTTGGGCTTCATTTTTATAAAAAGGGATATAAGGGAAATATGTGTTCAGTTCTGGGCTCAAGTTTATAAAAAGGATGTAAAGGAGAAAAGTAAAAAAGTTTTCCAACAAAATCATAAGGGGAATGGGGGCATCTTACTTATAAGGAAAATGGGAACATATTAATTTAAATATAATTTAAAAATTAAAAGTTTTGGTAAAAAACTATTTTATGTACGACCTCCTTAAAATACAAGGGGACATTTCCTTTGTCTGTATAAAAAAAAAAAAAGAATTCAGTCTCTAAAAGAGAAAAACGTTCTTTACCATGAGAACTGTGAATCTGTGCAATAGCATCCCTGGGGAAGCTCGTCACACCCGGAACGTTGGGGGGTTTTAAAAGAAAATTTTTTAGAAAAACCCTTAAAAGAAAAAAATATTAATATTTATGTACCTTTATAAAACTTTGGGACCCAGTGGGGGGGAAATTTTGGGATTAAGGAATGAAAATATTCTTTTAGGCATATTTTTCATGTCTTAGGGGGTTTAAAATTTTTCCCAATAAATTTGGGAAGACAAAGCCTGTAATTCCTTATCCCCCTCCCTTCATCCAGATCTTTCCTCACTCCTGTTTTGAATTTATGGGATGTTTTGTCTTTTTTCAATCCTACTATTTTACACTCTGCTGTGATTATCTAAAATATGGAAGCTTGTTTACAATACTTACTGACAGGTTTTAACCCTTTAGAGCTCTGTAGCCTTGTGCACTTCATTTTCAAAAACCCTTTAGCAGTATGTCACTCCCAACTGGGTCAGCTAAAAAAAACCCCAGCCCATGCTGTAATACGCTGTAGCCCAACCCAAAAGTGTGAAAAATTTAAACTGGTGTTAAAACGGGATAATGGGGGGGCCAAACTCCTTTAAAACACCGGGGAAAAAAGAGAATACAAATGTAGCCACTGAAAATTATTACAAAGTATATACAACTTTTGTAACTTTTGGAAAATAATATAAATAAATCAATGCATCAAAGGTATGACAGTAAGACACAAAAGTAAATGCTGGATATAGATGAACAGATAAACCATAAGCAGGTTTTATAGAAAGGGTTTTTAAAAAGTTTTCCGGTTTTTTAAAGCCCCTTTGTAAACCCGGCTTCAAACTTTATCACGGACCTCTATGGGAAAAACCCCTGCAAAATGGGCCCCCCAATGCACAGATTTTTCCCCCGGACATTTTTTAAAAACGCAGGGAAATCCCCAAAAACATTGAACATGTTCTTTATGCATGGTCAAGCAAATGGGCCCATCTTGGGCCAAATTTGGCCCCAAAGGGAGATCAGGAAATTTTTGGGAAAATTTTTCGACTAGGTTTTTAAACCTTACATTTTTAGCAAAAATATTAATTTGCCTTGAACTGAGCCTGGGCCCCTTTAGCATTTAATAATACCCCCGTCTTTCACTTTCTTGACATGACCATATCAACTGCATTTATACTGGTTTTCTATGAATTTTTAAGAATCACTTTTTTTTTTTTTTCTACAGTATTACACATATCCAGTTACATAATTATTATTTTCTATCTTTTTGTAAGAATCTAATTTGTTGTCACGGATTGAACAAGGTCAGTTCATTATGTCAAGTTCACGGGGTCAGTTAGGACTGACTCCATAGACATCGGGTAGTTGTGGATCCTCTGGGCCACCACGATTGAAGATGTTATAGCAGAGGCCGGACTGTCTACAGGGAACCTCCAGCTCGCTACCCCTGACGTGGCTACTCATGGTAGCAGCCGAAGTGCTGGACGTAGTACACTGAGTACGGACAGAGGTGACTGGTGCCAGCAGGTGTAGCAGTAGACTATATGGTTAGAGAGTCCCAGGCAGGTATTGGACAGGTGCAGTGGCAGGATAACAGCAGTACACTCTGGTAAACCAGGGGTTAACCCAGGTAAGACTGGTAGCAGAAACACACAGCGGACAGGGGTCAGGATGGATGAAGAAACATCAACGAATTGACACTGGAGCAGAGGCAGGAAGTTCCTTAAATCACAGAAGGTTGAAGGTCATTGGACAGGTAATTGGTACACTGTCTCTCTAAATCACTGAGAGCTGCCACGTGCGCCCTAAGAGGCGTGCGTGCACAGATAGCCAGAGAGGACAGGTGCGCGCAGGATTGCAGACCGGAGCATGAATGAGGACAGGTGAGTTTAACAGATACAGACACAAGGGACACAAGCGGATCATGGGCACGTCCTCAGTCCAAGGTATGGACCATGACGTGAACCGTGACATTTTTGGTATCACATTTTATACTCCGTATTATTCTTAAAGGGAACCTGTCACATAGGTTATGCCCCCCTTGCTGAGGGCAGCACAAGCTAGTGTCAGACCTGTTGTTTGCAGCGCTGTGTCCCGTATTGTGTAAGATGCTGTAGTTGTAGAGCATTTACCCCTCAAATCTCATTCATGAGTAGGTGATAGCCCCGCCCACCAAAGGCTGGTCCCGCCCACTGACAGTTATTCACATGTTTCTACCTATTCAAAGTAATAGGTTTATCAGTTGAGGTGGGCGGGGCTAGCCTCAGATGGGTGAGGTTTAAAAATGTTACTCTTTGAATGACTCTTCGAATGACTCTTCTGGCTGAAAACTGCAGATTTGAGCATTAAATACACGAAAACTGCAGCATCTTACAGAATAAGGGGCACAGTGCTGGAAACAGCATGTCTGTCACTTGCTTGTGCTGTCCTCAGCAAGGGAGGCATAATCTATGTGACAGGTTCTTTTTAACTTCTTCCTTTGCCTCTCTACAATAGTCTTTCACCTTATGTATATAATTTATACCTACTGTTTATAGGTCCACTTTCACATTAAAAATTGGTGGTCAATACTGTATGGTTTCTGTCGTTGATTAGGCTCTGCAGCTAACTTCCTCTTTAAATTGCTGAGTGCATCATCTGCCTTTTACTTAGTATCACAATTTATAAAACATTCTAGGACTCGCCTAACATTTTAGAATAATAAAATTGTGATGGCGCAGCTTCATCTCTTCATATGTTGAGGTCAGTGTACTGAAATCTTTACTATGTGCGTGCATTATGTATTTCCACATACGCCGTGTTTAAACATACTGAAACTTACATTACACGCCAGGTTCGGCATGTTAAAATCGCTACTGCACATGCACATTCTTACCATACTGGCCATGATTGAACGTTGCAGGCTATTGAGTTCATAAGTCCATTATTCTTGTTTTGTATTTTCTATGTTACCCATTTATAGTAGTCTAATGTGATTATAGTATTTGGTTCCATTATTTAGGTGTGCCTTTTATCTCATAGGCACACAGTATTGACATCTTTGGATTTACACACTTGGGGCCACATGTATGTACTTGGTTGAACTTGATGGACACGTGTCTTTTTTCAACCGTACTAACTATGTAACGATGTATGAAAACTGTCTAGGTCTAAAATTCACTTTGTTGCCCATAGCAACCAATCAGAGCACCCCTTTCATTTTTCCAGAGCAGTATATGAAATGAAAGGAGAGCTCTGATTGGTTGCTATGGGCAACAAAGTGAGTTTTAGATCTAGACAGTTTTCATACATATGGCCCTTAGACTAAATTGTTTGTACCCTTTCATTAAAGAAAGAAAAATCCACAATGGTTACTGAAGTAACTTAAAGCTGTTAAATGTGATAATAAATTTACTGAAGATCAACTAGTGAAAATCAGACATTGTATTTGAATTGTAGTTCAACTAAAAAATATAAAATAAATAAGATAAATAAATTAAATAAAGAAAGAAACTGGCCTGGCCAAAATTATGGTACCCCCAGAAAAGATTATAAATAATTTGACCACAGGGACATGTTAAATTAAGGTGTGTCCTGTAATTTTGCATCACAGGTGTCTTCCAACTTTTAATTAGTTAGCCTATTTAAAGAGTGTAAAGTTGTTATCACTGAACATGGACCAAAGGAAACTATGGAGAGAGTTGTCTTGGGAAATTAGAAAGAAAATTATAGACAAACATGTTAAAGGTAAAGGCTGTAAGATCTATCTCCAAATAGCTTGATGTGCCTGTTACTACATTAGCAAATATTATTCAGAAGCTTAAAATCTATGAGACTGCAGCCAACCTCTCTGGATGTGACCTCAAGAGGAAAATTGAAGACAAATTGAACATATTAATAATATGAAAGTTAACTCAAGTAGCCCAGAGCAATTTCCAAAGAGATTAGAGGTGACGGTTACAAGATACATCAGTGTCAGATCGCACCATTAGTCACTGTTGTTGCAAAGTGAAGACTACCAAGGAGGAAACCACTGTTGAAAGCAAATAATAAACAGCAAGACTAGAAATTGCCAAAACGCATCTTTACAAGCCATAAAGCTTGTGGGAGAATGTCATTTGGACAGAGGAGACATAACTGGAACTTTTTGGCAAATCACATCAGCTCTATGTTCACAGACATAAAAATGAGTCATATAAAGAAAAGAACATAGTACCTGTTTTTCTATTGTATCAAATACTTATTTCATGTAATAAAATGCAAATTATTATTTAAAAATCATATACAGGCAGTTCCCGAGTTACGTCATTTCGACTTACATCTGTCCCCTAGTTACGAACAGTGACCGGAACGACGCAGCCAGGGACAACCGACAGCGTCCGAGTGCTGCGGTGGCCCCTGGGCGCTCTCGGCGATCTTCGCAGCTGTATATGACTCCTGGAAAAGCATACAGCTGACTCTCCGGTTGGCGTCCGGGCACTGCCATGGCCCGGGCACCGGCGGGGATCGCTTCGGCTGTATGTGACTCCTCCCGGAGCGCATGCAGCGGAAGACTCTATTGCGGAGCAGAGAGCGAGCGCTCCCTGCTCTGCAATAGAACTCCAGAAGGCCGCAAGCAGACTTGCGACCTTCTGGAGTCTCCGGCACAGGCAGCGTGCGATGTCATCCCCGGCTGCCTGCGCGGCCTGATGACTCCCCGGGCCTGTGCCAGAAGACCAGGTGTCGGAGGTAAGTCTCGGAGCAGCGGGAGGAGGGGACTATTTTGTATTTGTTTTTAAACCCTTTTCCTGCCCATGGGGACCTATACCTGCCTATTACCTCTACCTGCTATACCCTGCTATGGGGGACTAACCTGCCTATGAGGGGACATTACCGCTTACCTGCTATGGGGGCAATACTGCCTATGGGGACATACCTGCCCATACCTGCTATGGGGGACATATACCTGCCTAGACCTACTATGGGGGGCTACTGCTATACCTGCTATGGGACATATACCTGCCTGACTGCTATGGGACATTACCCGCCCATAATTAACACCATACACCTACTATACCATAATGTACTAATATATTGTTTCGACTTACATACAAATTCAACTTAAGAACCAACCAACAGTCCCTAACCCGTATGTAACCCGAGGACTGCCTGTACTGTAATTTTCTGGATTTTTTCTTTAGATTTTGTCTCTCACAGTTGAAGTGTACCTACGATAAAAATTACAGACCTCTCCATTCTTTGTAGGTGGGAAAACTTTTTAGCGACAAAAGCGAGAACTTTAATAGTGCCAAAATTCGTAAAAAGCACATATATTGGCGTCAAAAACCGTAAAAATCCGGATCTTAGTGCCAAAATCCGTAAAAAAAAAAAAAAAAGTATGTTAGTGGTAAAATCCATAAAAAAATTATTTTTAGCGCCAAAAGTGAGAACTTTAATCGCGTCAAAATCCGTAAAAAAAAAGTATTTTATCATCAAAATCGGTTAAAAACGTATTTTAGTGGCAAAATCCGTAAAAAAAATTTTAGTGACAAGAGCAAGATAACTTTATTAGTGCTAAAATCCTTTAAAAAATTATTTTAGCGTCATTATCCGTAAAAACTGTATTTTAGTGGCAAAATCCATAAAAAAATGTATTAGCGCCAGAATCCGTAATTAAAACGTACTCTAGCACCAAAATCCATAATAAAATTTATTTTTAGCGTCAGAAGCGAGAGAACTTTATTAGCAAAAAAAATCTTGATTTGCGCAAAAATCATTAGCGCCACTTGTATGCAGAATTGATAAGGTATAACCTTTGTTAACACCCACTATAGGTGGGACTTTAATCTACTGGGTGAGTTTTCATTTAAAAAAAAGCGGCAAAAACACCGCAAAAATGCACCAAAAAATGCCCGGCGCTTTACATAGACTCCAATAGTAAATTTTCTCCCCTGCTCTGCCGTTTTTTGCAGTATGTTGCAAAAGACAACCAGTAAAAGAAAACTAGCAGAAAAAAAACATTCAGTGGAGACAGCCGGGCGTTTTTACTATTGAAACTTTTCAGTTGTTTTCAGCACCATGGATATTCATTGTCAGCAGCGCGTATTCGTCGCTAACAAATAACATGTCAATTCGTCCCCCGCAAGTACAATATGATCGTATTGTACGCACGGGGGCTGCCGCGTAATCCGTAGCTCTCTATGTGAGCTATGAATTACTGTAATTGTGGCGCGCATTTCGCCGTGTATAAAGCGCAACACGCTGTGAAATGCGCGCTGAGATACGCAGCATTTTAAGCCGTGTGAAAGTACCCTTACTCGCAGCACAACAAAACTCATTAGCGTAAAGTAGACAATGCTCAGTTTTATTGCCTGATTTGCTCAACTAAGAATAATCTCACCATGTCCCTGCTCTCATAAAAAAAAACAAAAACCCATAGACAACCTAACTGGAGGCGTGGTTGGAAGCAGGGAAAGGCAGAAAAAATGTAAAGTGACAGGCGACTTGCAGTTATTGCAAGGACCGGCTGGCAGTGAACAGTAAGTTAATGTTAATTGCCAGCCGGGCCCCGTAATGACGGCAGGAACCGTAGCAGCCCGCGTTTGATTATGTCTGTTAGTGTTACACTACTATACACAATTATTCTAGTGTGTTGTATGAGGGGTTCAGTAAAATCATGTTCAAGTCTCTTAACAGGACTAAAAGTTAATCTGAAAAAAAGTTAAATTATAAGTTTCAAAATATAAAAGAAAAGAACACTCAAACCTTTTTTCAATTAAAAGAATGTATTATTTTAAAAAATGTAATGAAAGAAAAAGCACACTTAATTAGTATTGCCACATCCATGATTACCCAAAAAATATACTGGTGACTGCAGAAAAGATTATACTAGAAATACTGCATCTCTGTATTGTGTTTACTTCCCATAAAACAAAATTAAAACCAATTGGAGTGTTAAATGTACCTCAAAATGGTCCCAATTAAAAAATACACTTAATTGGTATCTCCACATACGGACAATATGGGCTATATGGGCTATATAACTGTCATGTTATTTTACTTGCACAATGAACGTTGTAAACAAATTCTAAAAAAAACGCAAAATTGCAGTTTTTGTTCAATCCACAAACAACACTCATGTATTACACTGAACCATCTGTTGTCACCTTTGGTTCTCCCGCTACTTACTGTAGTGGATATCTCTCCTAACCCCGGTCCACCCTCCTTTACTGATAACCCACCTCTTCCTCGGCCTCCCACAGAAATCCTGCTAATTTGCTTAATATTCGTTGTACATCTTTTCCTACCCTTTTTAAATGTGTGCTCTAAGAACTCCCAATCTGTCTGTAACAAACTCAATGCTGCAGAGCTGTGTTAACCCACTGGTGGGCCCAGGGTAAAAATTTTATTAGTGAGCCCCACCTTCCTGAACATTTTCGCACTGTACACTATTAAATTTATACTTGGCCACAGTGATTTATAACAACAACATGTTTGTTTTCTCTATCCTTGATTCATTTTTTTATTTTTTATTTTTCAGTTGACATGCCCAAATCAGTGCTTATTTTTTTGTGGGACAGGTTTTTTTTTTTTTTTTATGTTACCATCTTATGTACCATATAATGTATTGGGAAACCAAATAAAACTTCACTGTGTAGATTAAGTGACAGCTTCTGCTTCTTTCATTGATCCTTCCCAACATGACACACATTTAGGAAAAATGTTAAACTGCCATAATAACAGGATATGGGCTAACCCCACACTGGATCAATAGTTCAACAATGAGGCAACAGGATCAGTGTGGAACCTCCGAGTGGCTGCAATATACCTTTTTTCACTGACAGCTGATAAAATGAGTAATATGTGCCAGGATTTTAGGCAGTGCCAACCTTAGGCTAGAAGGCAGCCTGTGCTTCCTACCCCCTCGACTCCACCATGGTTCTAAAACTGGAAATCAATGTCTACATTTCAAAAGTATAAAACTCCACTATTTCAATTATATTTCTGCAAAAATCAGTAATTAGAAGTAATACATATACGGCAGGAACTGTTCATATGGTGGGGACGCACTAACCGGGCAAAAAACATGGGCTGTATTCCTACCCATGAATTTGGGTCAGAAAATTCTTTTTTTTTTAACCATAAACTTTTTATTGGTCAGATATAAAGTAATACAAACAATACAGTATATGTCATTGTAAGACCAAATTTCAACTTTTATCCCCAAAACACAACCCAACCCACCTCCCAAATCCATCTCCAGATTCAGAACAGTAAATATCCATTACAATCAATTAGCAATGCAATTTTAAAATAACAGTCAGTTCTTGTCACAGTAAAAATTGTACCTGGCTGTCGGACAGCCTCCATCCACACAACTACCATAGACGCAATCCCAGGAACCTCTACACCGAGATCCCCAACACCCTATACCTAACTAAGTTCGGTGAAACAAAACCAGAAGTATCCAGCCATTTAGCCCATATTTTATTATACTTAAGTTTGGCTCCTCTCTTATAAAAAAAACCCCTCTCTCCAGAGCAATCAGCCAATTCACTTTATTAACAAACTCCTGTGCTGATGGAGGTTCTGCATCCAGCCACTTTGTCGCTATTAACTTCCTTGCCATAAATAAAAACCCTTTGATATCGCGATTTTTCTCAGCCTCTGAAACCCTTAAGTCTCCTAATATCCCAAAATACAAACCAACGGATTCATTTCCATTGTAATTTGAAAAATTTGCTGGATCAATTGGACAATAAAAATCCAGTATCGCTCTAGTTTAGGGCAATGCCAGAACATATGCATCAGAGAGGCCGGGTGCACATGACACCTATTACACAGAGGAGAGTCCCGAATTTCAATTTTATGCAGAAATAGAGGAGTTCTGTAACCTCGATGTATTAAGAATAATTGAGAGATTCGATGCTGTTCACTCACTGAAATCAATGGTATGGTCCTCAGTATCTCCTCCCAAATATTAGGCTCTATAGGGCCAATATCTCCTTCCCACCTACTGCGTAAATCTATTGGGTTTCTAGAAAAAAAGTTTGCCAACAAAAGTTTATATAAAGTGGATATTAGTCCCTTTGTTGTTTTGATGTTCTTTTTTTCACATTCAAAAACCAGGTTTTATTAAGACAGGAAAGAAAAACAGATGGTACAGTCCAATATGCATTAAATACATTAACTCAGAGAGGTGCATAGGTAATACGGTTCCTTGGATGCGTTAAAGTAAGTTCTGGCAGTCACAAAAGACTGAAGTCCTCAGAGATAACAATGCAGGTTGTGGTATACAGATGACAGACTTAAGAACAGGTAGGAACAGACAGCCATGATTAGAAATGTGCTACCAACAGTCAAGAATGCAGGAAAAAGCATAGAGTGGTACAGCTAGATGGAGGTGCTCATATAACGTCGCTGCTCTTTCACTCTCCCGTTGAGAGGGAAAAAAGCAGAGACATAGCCGGGAGGGGGAAAGGAAGGAGGGGAGTAAGGCTGGGTGATACTATGGCCCAATCTAGGACTACAAGGGTCCCCAATCACTTCGGACCCTTACTATACAGGGTCATAATAAAGACCTCCACCGTTCCACTGGTGACGTTGGGAGACTCAAAAGAGAGGCTGCACATGGAGTGACCATCAAACCTTAAATGCAAACATAGGGTAAAAATAGGAATCAGCCAGTCGGGATCAGGGGGGCCTCCGTCACTCACTCGAAATACAAATCAGTCAGCACTAAGCGGGAAGTGCACAGGCTAGCGAGAGCTGGCATAGTGGTCTGTCTCACAGAATTTGAACCAGTCATCCCATACCTTATAGAACATCACGCCGTCACCCATCGAATCACATCTAATCTCCTCCCATCTGCAGGTTCTGTGCATCTCCTCGAACCAGTCCGTTATGGAAGGAGGAGTTGCAGATCTCCATAGCCTAGGGATAACGGCCTTAGCTGCGTTCAGCAGGAAGACGACTAGTCTACCTTTGATGGAGCGGGGCGAGTCTTGAAGTAGCATAAAGAGTAGGACAGTGGGATCATTAGCCAACTTAACACCCGATATCAAGTCAATTATGTGGATAACCCTAACCCAGAAAGGTTGAAGGGAGGGACATTTCCACCAAATGTGCAGCATCGTGCCCTCCTCCCTATGGCATCTCCAACACTGATTTGAAACCGAGGGGTATATAGTGTGCAGCAGCGAGGGGACTCTATACCACCTTGAGATGATCTTATAATTTAGCTCTTGGACTCTTACTGAGACTGAGGTTCTGCGAGCCAAAGACAGTGCTTGCGCCCATTCGTCCTCAGAGAGCTCCCTGGAGATTTCCCTCTCCCACGCTAATTGAAAGTTGAGCTTAGATGATGTCCCCGTTTGTGTCAGCAAACAGTAAATCCTGGACAACAAGTGGGTGGTGAATGGGGTTCGGACACACCAATTTTCGAAGGTAGAAAGGGCTCTAGTGAGAGCAAAGGATCCCTGGAAAGCTGAGCACAGACTGAGGAGCTGATAGTAATGTATTCTCGAGAGTCTGGGGCACCCCAACTCCGCCAGCAAAGCAGGGTATGCTTTGACCGTCTCACCACAATATATGTCCTTGAAAGTCCCAAATCCTCTCTCTCCGCCTAACCCCAGTCCCCCAAAGCTAAGCGTCTCTGGTATCCCAGGGTTACCAGTGAGCGGGGTAAGAGGACCTCCTGGCTTCAGGATAGGCAGAGAGGAGGGGAAAGATCTCAGAATTCGTACAGTTGTCTGCGTGACATCGATGACCTCCTATTTGTGTGGGGTCGCGATGTGGCATCCATACCAGACTTTGTCTCTTATGTGAATAACAATGATGTTAATCTTGATAACAGGAGTGTATCAACAACTTTGTTCAGGAAACCTTTACATAATACCACTTTAAGAGCGGATAGCTGTCATCCAGTTCATACACTCAATTCTATTCCTTTAGGAGAGTATTACAGAGCACGTAGAGCTTGTACAGAAAATGAAGAGTACGAGAAACAAACAAAAATTATAGATATGAGATTAAAGGATAGAGGTTATACGGATAAACAAATTAAACAAGCCAAAGAAAAAATTTAAGAAAAAACTCAAAAAGATCTATTGAAGGCTAAAGATAAAAAACAGCCAAAAAAAGTAGTTTTTTCCACTACCTTCAGACAAGATTTTACTCGGATAAAAAAAAAGAATTTTTAAGAAACAAAGTACAAAGTACTAGCAGACATAATAGATGATGGAATTTTAATGGTAGCACGATGCAGTAAAACTATAGCAGATAACATATCGCCTAGTAGATTTTGCGACCAAGCAACCAGTGAAACCTGGTTAAAATCCACATTAGGTTTCTTCCCGTGTAACAGCAAAAGATGCAATGTCTGTAAATATACTAAAAAAAATCCAAACATTCATAGGTATGGGTGGCAGAAATTATAAAGTAAAACAATTTATTAATTGTGACTCTGACCATCTAGTGTACAATATACAATGTATGATATGTGACAAAAAAATACATAGGTAGCACTATACGTAAGTTCAAAACTCGAGTATCTGAACATATCACACACATTAAAAAAGGTCATACTTACCATTCGGGAGTAACCAAGCATTTTATAGAGCAACGTGATGGTTCACTAGATGGCTTTTTCTGTTATGCACTGGAAAGAGTAGATAAGCCAAAATCTGGTGGTGACTGGCAGCGCGCAGTGCGCATGCGCGAAGTGCATTAGATATATGAATTAGACACACGAACGCCATCTGGTGTGAACTTTAGGAATGACTTGGCGTACATCTACTACCACATGCTTGTCTTTGTCACAGTGACATTGTAATCTGATTTAATAGTTTCTCTTTGAAAGGATATAGGTATGTATATCCTTCATAAGTTACTCACTGCACCGCCTGCATATTAAATTATTATTTTTCTTCTTTTACCTCGTCTTACCCATAGGGTTGATGCCTGCAATATTGAAGATCTATTAATCTGACCATTCCCCTCTAACTCTACACATACTTGACTCTATTTCTAGGGGCTCGGATTACCTGTGGCACTTCCCCTCATTCTATTTAAAGATGAAGACTTTCATGCTATGTTGAGGGGCTGGTGGCAAGATTTTTTAAAAGATAACTTAATGGAGGACATTTCTCCTTCTCTTCTTTGGGAGACCGCTGAAGTTGTTCTTAAAGGCCATATTATGGCCCATGCCATGAAATGTAAAACCCTGATTTCTAGTCAGATTGATAAGCTAGGGTCTCGGCTGCGTTCTGCATAACCCTTTTTATTAGCTCCATCGGATCTCACCAGATCTTAGTGGACTGCCGCTAAGAGAGAATATGAACGCTGGTTGGAAGTTAGAGAGGCTTCCAAGTTCTCTGCAGCCTCGGCAAAGCTACTCAGGTATGGCGATAAGACGGGCCAGAGGCTCTCGCTCCGTTAATGCTATTGCCACACTTCGGGATGCCACTGGAACAATTAGACACGCACCTGTGGAGCTCAACGGTGTTTTCCGGGATTTTTATAACTCTCTTTACTCCTCAGAGGAAATTCTTCTGTGTAACCCAAGGACGTGGATTGATAATCCTAATCTAGCATCTTTGTCTGACGAGGATAGAGAGTTACCAAGTACAGAGGAGAAACTTTCTCACTCCATTAGCGGTCTGAGTAACCAAAAGGCACCCCAGCGCGGTGGGTATACAGGGGAATTTTACAAAATGCTTAGCTCTGAGGTTACCCCTTGTCTAACCAAGGTATTTAACGCTTTTTTGGAAGTGTCCCCTATTCTACCACATATGAATACAGCCCACTTAACAGTCCTCCCAAAGCAGGGAAGGGATCCTCTCCTTGCCTCTTCGTACCACCCTATTTCTTTAATAAATGTTGACCTGAAACTAATCTCCAAGATTAGCAGACAGGTTTTGTGAAGGGAAGAGCTGCATTATCTAATGTTTGCAAGGTTTTAGCCATCCTTGACGAGATTAAATTGCTTGCTAATTTTTATCCATCTCCAGCCATTCTCTCGATTTGACGCGAAGAAAGTTTTCGATAGGGTGAGCTGTAGATGGCTTGCTTTGGGTTTACACCGGTTTGGTTTTATGGTTCTTTTAGGACCTATATCTCTGCCCTCTACTCAAACCCGTCCGCCCAAATTTATTCAACAGGCTTCCTTTCTAAATCCTTTTTTTTGGAGCGAAGTACTCATCAAGGTTGTCCCTTGTCTCCGCTTTTATTTAATTTAGCTATTGAGCCTCTATCTTGCTTTCTGGCTGCCTACCCCACCTTGCAGGTATCAATGTAGGCCCCTTCAACAATAAAACATCCTTATTTGCTGTTGACCTTCATCTCTATTTGTCTCACCTACTTAAAGAAGTCCCTATAGTTCTGCAGCTGTTGCAGGATTTTGGCAGCTGCTCAGGTTTTAAAATCAATGTTTCTAAATCTAAATCAGATTTATTGGACCTCTCCCCCTCTAATTCGCCGATTCCCCTCAACTTCACTCTTTACCAATTAAGGCGTCCAAGACCTCCATTAAAATCTGGTAATATCTGTAGGGAAGACTCGCAAATCTATTTATCAACTGAACTATCCTCCCTTATTTAAAAAGATTTTTAACGGCTTTAACTCTCTTTGTTAGCCAGATGTCATCTATTAAAAATGATGGCATTTCCAAAACTTCTCCACTTACTACAAACTGTCTCCTTGCTCCTTAAACACAAATATATCACTAGTCTCCTCTCTCTCTTCACCTCTTTTTTGTGGTGAAGGCAGAGACCACATATTACCATGGCAAAAAGCATGCTCTCAATGGATAGGGGGGGACTTAATCTCCCAAACATAAGAATGTATAATTTGGCTAGTCTCCTGCGACATTCAGCGAATTGGATAAAAGACACATCTTACTATTCCAACCTATCAGTAGAAACCTCCCTGGCAGCCCCTTGGAGTCTCCCAAACTTATTAGATGTTAAATTTTCGGACTTGCCACAGTTGGTCAAGGGTAGTCTTATCTCAAAGGATACTATTGTAGCTTGGAAAGCCTGTAGAACACTGTTTAATCTCCCTTATCAGTCGAGCAGATATCTTTCACTTTGGAGTCATCCTGAATTCAAGACAGGATTTGAGAATGCCCAGTTTCACGTGTGGCAAGACAGAGCTATCGCTTTCGTTTCACAATTATTTGATCCTCACATTATCCATTTACAGATTTCGTTCCAACTATAGGATCCCTCACACAACAACCCAGCCCAGGTGTTCTCACCTAACAATTTTGATGATGTGCTGGGTTTCCCCACCTCCCGTCATTCATTATCTGCTATTTATCTCAGTCTCCGTTCCAGACTGAGTGAAAGGGTGTCCGCCAAACTGTTTTCTAAGTGGGAAAAAATCTTTCTAAACTCTGACATCTCTCAAAAATTTCTTAATGGATGGATTTGCTATATGCAAGCATATAGTCAACAAAAAGTGGAGGTATAGCATTCGACCATATTTGGCTTTAACAAACCACCCCACCTGGCTGCCCCAGACCGGCCGATAACCTGCCCTAAGTGTGTTGCCGCTTATACTGACTTTGTGGTCTTGCCCCCATACTGTGCTATTTTTGGAAAACCTGATTGATTTGATCAACTCCAAATTATCTATCAGTCAAAACTTGATCCCTTGCAACTTTTATTTCATAATCTACCTTACTCCACGTCTGACCAGTCAGTGGTGCATACCCTGCTGTTGGCGGCCAAAAAAAGCCTTGATGACTAAATGGTTGAATGCATCTGTGCTGTCTTCATTTTCTGTTCATGAAGGTAGGCGATCCTCAGCAGGCGTGCAACACCATGTGTAGGCTTATGTCATGCTTATGTTTACCCTCATGTGTACAAATTTTTTAATTTGTTATATACCCTTTTGTGTACCCTCCTTTATGATTTTGTCTATTGTATGTGTGTAAATTTGGATATAGGGTCCACGGTTACAGGAGTCGAAAATCAGGTCTTATAGTATTTGGAAGCCTTTGACACGCGTACTTAAGGATGTAAGTTAACGCGTCATATTGCGAGGCTGGCACTTTACGTTTAGTTAACTGTTATGGTTAATTTGTTAAGCTCCGAATTTGGGCCTATTTCCTGGCCATTATGTTTTTAGGGTATATTCACACGGCGTGTTGGGTCCGTGTGAACATACGATTTTAGATGCATGTTTGGATCCGTCTGCAATGAAACATGTGAATGATTCAGCTCATCTGAAAAATAGGGCACGGTTCCAGCAAGTCCTCCAACTGCTCCAAATAGACCACAAAATCTTGTTAATCGCAAGATTGAGCCAGCCCAAAATTTCAGAGGCATAGAAGGCAGCAAAAAATATGAAATGCTTTATTAATTCATCAAAAACTTTTAAAAACAGAAGCCACAAAAATGAAACTGTGCATCAGAAGTACGCCTTGTTGACGTGTTCTTACTCATAACAAAGACTAACCCACTCCAGGTTCCTTTTATAGGAAACACCCACGTTAGGGGTGGGATATAAAACACAATACACACTTCACATTAATAGTTTAAAATTAAGTTTGTTCTGTAATTCAAACCCGAGGGGTGCGCAGTATTCAACATCAGGATCCAATAACCCTCTCTGTTTAATAAAGATCTCTTGCGATCACCCCCTCTTTTTCCCACAGAAACTGATTCCAAACAAAAAACTTTCAAATTAGAAACATCTCCTTGGTGTGTAAAATGAAAGTGTTTAGACACATTGGAAAGACCACGAGTATCTATGTGGGAAACTCCATATACATGTTCCCGTACTCTACCTTTCAGACATCCTGTGGTGCAACCAACGTATCTCAACTTACATGATGCACATTCAATACAGTATAATACATTGATATATTCACTATTTAAAAATTGCTTTATAATTAAATCATTGCCATCAATCCATCCTTGACCTTTTTTGTTTGAACTGCATACTTGCAGCATGAAACTCGATAGCCCACAGCATCTTTGTGGCTTCTTTTTTTAAAAGTTTTTGATGAATCAATAAAGCGTTCAATATTTTTTGCTGCCTTCTATGCCTCTGAAATTTTGGGCTGGCTCAATCTTGCGATTAACAAGTTTTTGGATCCGTCTGTCGTACCCCAAATGTACCCAAACACGCATCTAACAAATAGCAATGTGATTTACATTGCTTTTAATATGAAACACGCGTCGGCATTCACACGAGTGAACATGTCGACATGTCAATTCTTGGTCCGAAAGACGCAGCAGGAGCCCTATAATAAACTATAGGGTGCGACCCTGCTGCATCCAACACGCCAATGTATCAAATACTTATTTTCCCCACTGTATTTGGTAACACTGTAATCATACCCATCTACAGAATACAGATAACACATCATTTATACTAATGAGTGAACGCCATAAAAACAAGACAACCACAAAAATAATGCAAGGTGTTTTTTTCACATTTCATCCACTTAAAATTTTTTTAATGGGTTCCCAGTATACTTTATGGTATGGTCCATTAAAAAGTTAATCTTGTCCCTCAAAAAACAAGTCATCGCATGTCTATGTAGATGAAAAAATAAAAAATTTATGGCTTTTGAAAGGTGGGGAGGAAAATCATTTAACCAGCTGTCAGAAAGGGGTTAACGATGTTAACGGTACAAGATAAATAATGTGAGATTTTAATAGACCAGACATTTACAGATGCAGTTATATCAATTATGTTTACCTATTTTTATTGTTTTGTATTGTAAAATAGGAAAAAGTGGGTGATTATAAAAAAAATTTACATATTTTTATGTATTGTTTTTTTATGTAGTGTCTTCAGGGTACTTGATCACTAGGGGTTGCAAACACTTGCACACTATTTTGCAATGCTAATATATTACAGACTAGCGTACAATCATGGATTTCCTATTACCCTCTGCCTCAGGCAGGGTGTAATACAATCAGTAAGGTGGTAGTGCTGGGAGCTTTTATTGGGTCCCCAGCTATCATGACAACTATTTTTCACCCTATGATCATGTGGTGGGGGGCACATTTATGTCTGTGCCTAACCATGTGAATGTTGGTGTATTTTACATATTTCAGGAAGTGGTGAATGGTGTAACAAAGTAAAATAAAATTTGTCATAAAATGCATTTTGTGCCACTATTTTTCTGTGATATTGGGGTAAGGGAGTTACAATGTAGGCTGGCGGAGTTCAAGTGCCAGGGCTGCTTTTTGTTCCCAGTCCGCCTATGGATTCCACAAAATGATTATTACTTCCGTAATCCTTGTCCCTACTTGAAAATACTTGTATGTTGGTGTTCCTAAATTTTGCAATTATTTAAAATATTTTCTGTATTTATTTACAGCTTTCAGGAGGCTGTGAATTGACTGTAGTCATACATGATTTTACTGCATGCAACACTAATGAATTGACGGTTCGACGTGGACAGACTGTAGAGATTCTTGAGAGACAGCAAGATAGACCTGACTGGTGCTTAGTCCGGACAACTGACAAATCGCCAGCGTCAGAAGGTCTAGTTCCGTGTAGTTCGCTCTGCATCGCGCACTCAAGGAGTAGCATGGAAATGGAAGGGATATTCAATCATAAAGGTAAGTCAAACATAGCTCATAAAAAAAAAAAAGATAACCAAATAGGAACTTTCTTAACCAACTCACAGAGAAGAAATATACCCAGTAAAATATAAATAATTTTTATTAATATACAATAAAATTTCTTACATAAGTCGTAACCAATTAGCACACCTATGCCAATCGACCATGCATTAAATCGCCACCAAATGAAATTAATGTGCCTCAACCGCATTATTTCCCTATTGGTGAGACAAAAGGGTATAGATCCGTGTACATTTATATTACAGGTACAACAATACACTTATTTCTACCATGTAGTACCAGGAAAACATTCATTAACAATGACTAATATCCAGTAAGTAAACAGTTCTGGTATAATGCACTCACAGTTTTGACATCCCCTGGGTGGTATCAATCCCTTTTCCAAAGTACCTGGAACATCTATAGGGTTGCAGTAAACAATGGGCCAATGTAATGCAGATACACTATTACAATCCTATCCAAGGAGAGCACTTTGGGGATCTACAACACAAGAGAGATACCTCGGTAGCCCGACATGTCTGTGATTTCCATGATAATGACCCACATAGTATAAGGTTTACTATAGTCGAAGTTATCCGTATGTTGTCTAGAGGGGGAGATTGGAATACAAAAATTTTAAGAGAAGAAACCGAATGGATTCATAGATTACAGACGGTGACCCCTAGTGGTCTTAATGAGTCCTTATACTTTGGCTGTTTTCTGTGAACCTGTTCTTGCTTCTGAACGTCCACTAACTCGCTTATTTAAGGAATTGGATCCATAATTTTACTTGGTTTATCTTGGCCAGGATATTTTACCGTGATAGTTTTTTCCCCCACCTTGTATATTATGAGTGTATATATTTTTCTAGTGATGATTACTCTACTTCCAACACCATGTTAATAGACTTCTCTTCATATTTTGTCCTAATTGGCCAGCGATAAGATATTTATGATTTTTGGATAACTTATGTTTTTTGTTTTAGGTCTAACAATGGGAAACCGATACTTTGATTAGGATATTTAAATGGCAATGCTGAACAGAGTGTTTCTGTTTGTTACTTTACTATTTTTCTGGCCAGAAAATTGCATAATTACCTGTAATTTATATCCTGATAATATGCATTATTTATCGATATTAGATTGTAACTATCCGTTTTGTATCAGTGTCTGGTGAAGCACACCTGCATGCACATTGGTTAGTGTTGGGAACCTGAGAGACCTGTCAAGCAGGTTGGAACACAATTTTATCTCTATTCGCATGCACACTGAAAGTTATTTTTTAACCTGGAAGTTGCTAGACTCGGACTTTTGCTTCATCAGGAGCGGATCTTATATCTCAGGTGTGTTGGTTTACTAATCGATATTGTCTTTTTTGATTGGCTTATCTTCTAAACATGGGAAGGAGTTATAGGTATGTAGAGAGTTTGACATTAACAATATTTTAGGGTGAGCCACCTTGTCGGGGCGGTTGCTCCTCCTTGGATAGGATCATAATAGCGTATCTGCCTTACATTGACCCATTGTTTACTACAACCCTATACATGTTCCAGGTACTTCAGAAAAGGGATTGATACCATCCAGGGGACTTCAAAGCTGTAAGTACATTATACTGGAAAAGTTTATGGTGTTTACATGGGATATTAGTCATTGTTAATGAATGTTCTCCTGGTGTTATGTGGTAGAAACAAATGTATTTCTGTACCTATAATATAAATGTACATGGCTCTATACCCTTTTTTCTCACCAGTATTGAAGTAATACGGTTGGGACACATTAATTTTATTTTGTGGTGATTTAATGCATGGTCATTTTGCATAGGTGTGCTAATTTCTTATAAATTATGTAAGACATTTTAATGTATATCAATAAAAATTAGTTATATTTTACTAATTAAAAGATAGTACACACAAATGTTGGTGCCAGGAGTGCAAAATTTTTCCAGTTTCTATGTTGTAACCTTGCCAGTACTTATCAGAGGGGGCACGATCCGGTGGAGGTCCAATTCCAACAATGCTTTGAAAATTGAAACTTTTACTGTCAATGCAACTAAGTTGACAGAAGGGCAGCACCCATCCGTTTGCTTTGGATCGCATACGAATATAATCGCATTTTGGGGCTGAGCTGCTCCACTGTAACGTGTTGGTCTGCCTCCACGAACCTTCATAGCCAGTGTTCTCCTCTCATATCAATGGCACGTGCTGCTCACCAGTTTCCACATCGCTTGTTTGCAGTGTTAGCACTCGGAATACACATTCATCATAGCAGCATATGAACAGGTCACAAACTGTGCAGATTCAGAAATACGGTCACATCTGGCCCGAAAGCCAGTAATTATTTCTTTTTTGCAACTCTGATAAATCACCCACTTTACCAATGAAAACAGCAAGGGATGCGTATGCAGTCACTTACACACGTGCTACTGATGTCAAAGGTAGGAAGTAGTCCTAATAATGTGTCACTCGATACTTATTTTATACCAGTACTGCACTTTTAATGCATGCATTTATGCTTATAAGCACTCAGTATTATAGAAGATGTCATTGTGCCAAATATATTAGCACTATTTAAACACATCTCTCTCTTATCTCTATGTTAGTTAGGTATTAATATTATTCCAATGTTTTGAAAATGACCAGATATAGATATATAATATGCATGTATTTGCAAAACACCAATATGTTATTAAGGCAAGATTCACAGTTGAGTCACATTATTATGACCAACAGAGTAACTGCTGTGTGCAGCACAAAGAGCAGCTAGATGGACTAGGAGTGACACAATAAGGTTTTGGAAGATTGCACATTAATATCAGTAGAGCAAACGAGTCCAAGGGCATAGTCACTTCGACACCAGTGACAGTCAGCTGACATAGCTAAGGTCCTTCACCAGAGTGAGGAACAGCAGTGCAGATAGTATGCAGATAAGGAAGAGCGCCAGCCAACATTGCACTCCATAGGCTCAGTAGACATTGGGCAATGTGCCACAATATGACCAAGGCCATGACATTTTCAGCAGACCACAGTTTGAGCTGGTCTTCCCAAAACAGCCTCTGGACCCTTAGGTACACTATTCAGGAGAGGTTTTAGGCTCCTTCTTTGGCGTCTCTGGGCCAATCTGAGAATGCTGGTAACGTTCCGTTAACCAGTCTGGCAAGGGAGTTTTCACACAAGGTCGTCAGCATTTTGGGTATCACGTTGAGCAACCCAACCTTACATGGGAACTAGGCAAGGTTTAAATAAACCAGTCTATCACCACTCACTCCACCGTTTGCACTGGAATGCAGGAATTAGGCTGCAGCCATTTTTGTAGCAGATTGAGCAAGTCAAACATCTTTGACCTAGGTGGCTTGTCTTTGCTATACTCCCTGTTGTGTACACGTTGCACTCTGATGGCCAGAGTCACACCGAGCCAGGCAATGATTTCAGCTTCGAGTTTGCTGTACTTCTTTGCATCCTGCAGGATCAAATTATAATATGCCTTTTAAGACTCCCCTGTCAGATATGGAGTCAGCACTTTGCTCTGGCAGCAGTTCCTCTCTCTCAGCTAGTCGAAAAGCCAAAAATGGTCAGAAAAGCCCTTGCATCATCCTTGGGTGTCATTTTCTGTAGAACTTCTCTCACAAACTTCCGTGCACAGTCACTTTTGCCAAATGGAGTTGCATTGTCTTGGCTTCTGAGTGACTCAGTGCTACAAGCTTTCGGACCAAGAGTTGATTTATTTCCTCCTGGGTCTGCATGGCCTCCATGTGAGCTCTCTGCTGCTAAGCATTGGCCTGCTGCTGTTGCAAGTTAACTTGCAGCAACTGTTTAATTAGTTTCTCCAAATCCTATTTGCAGCTCAGGGACCACAGTTACAGCAATGTTTATTTAAATAAAAGTTCAAATGTGAAAAACTTATCTTTGGGTATGTTCACATGCCTGATTTGGACGCTGATTTTTCAGCACCCAGAACAGCATCAAAACCCTTGCCTGAAACACGCTTCTTCAGAAGAGGTTTTGACAAGGTTTCTGAGACATGCGTTTATGTGCATATTTTGGAGCATTTTTGGCACGGTTTTCGGCGTGGTTTTATCTTGACCAACCTACAACATTACAACTTTACAAACCTTGGACAAGGTTTTGAAGCTCTCCATTGATTCACATGGGGATTTTCAGCACTGGAAACGCTTTAAAAATTTACATGACACTTCTTTTTCAGCGTCAAGTAAAGCGTCCAAAGAAGCACAGAAAACAAACGACAAAACCGCGTCCAAAACTGCGTAGTGTGAACATATCGATCGACGAAGATGAACTGGGGGCGTTTGGGAAGCTTTTTAGATGCTGTTTTGGGCAGGGAAACACTCCGAAAACAGCATCCAAATCAGCCTTGTGAACATACACTTATGAGTGCATGTATGGGAGCAACCTGTCCACCCACACTTTAGTCACTCCTCTGTCCTGGCCCAAAAATTCAGCTGAGCACCAAAATCTCTCAGCAACATATCATTGCTAATATTCAGCTTTTCCAGGATTTTATATCACTGAGACCAACATCCTCAGTGTTCTATATAACCAGCCTTTTCCTTGAATCCTTATTAAATAGCTGTAATAATCAGTCAACACCTGCTGTGTATTGCACATGTAGTTTACGTCAAATGACGGTTTTAGGGAACCTGTCACATTGAACCAACTGTCTTATCTGCTGGTAGCATGTTATAGAAAGTGTTGAGAGGATTGATATTTAGTTTTGCAGGGAAAAATTCAGTAGAACTTGTAATTTATGAATTTAGATTCAAGCTTCTTCATGGATCGGCGATGTTCTCAGTAATTGACAGCCATCTCTGTATGCACACTGATAATAACAAGTCTGTCAATTTCTGGTAGTATTTCTGTAATCCCAACAGTTCCAGCAGGAGTCCTGGGATTGTCCACAAACTGTGCCCTTGCAATTCAACTGATGTAAGTGTACACCATGGAGCATTAAAGTGGTTGTCTCAATACATTGATACATCTTACCTCAGTCCTGTTTTCTCGGTTTCATTTTTGAATTCAGGTGCATGTTTACTGGGTACTACTGGCCTGCAGTGATGAGCTGCTCAGGACACCAGGTCTGTAGCTATAGTAACCAGTGCTGGCAGCCTATCAGAAGAGATCTAACAGGTCTGCAGCTATAGCGACCTGAGGATATTGTTAATGGACACATATTGCAAAGTGACTTGTTTTTGCAAGATCTTTAACATACAAAGCAATTCTTGTAGTGAGACAACCTCTTTAAGCAGCTATGCAAATAAGCCTAATCAGCACCACTTAAACTGTAGGCTCAACTTTGGTTAACCTAGACACAGGACTATTTCTAGACTAAATAGCTCTTGGGGCGGAGAGACAAATTTATCCCCATCATAAAAATACACTACTCACAAAAAAAAAGGACGTCTGGCTTTTGCTTAAAATTTCAGGATTAACATAACATTTCTGGAAATGAACCGTCTCTTACAATATCTTACAAAAGTTAGTATTTTTTGTAAATATTGTATTATATCTTTTCATGAGTCAACACGACAGATATGACACTAAACCGCTGACAACAAAAGTGAGTACACCCCTAAGTGAAAATGGACAAATTGTGGCCAATTTTCCGTTTTCTCTCAATAGTGTCATGTGATTTGTTAGCGTTATAAGGTCTTAGGTGTGAATGGGGAGCAGGAGTGTTAAATTTGATGTTATTGTTCTCACACTCAGGGTATGTTCATACGATGTACTGCGGCGCGTACAGTATGCGCCACAGTACATCGTGTTCTTCGGGAGCTCGCGCTGAACAGCGTGTACCCCTTGAGGCGCGGGGGGGCCAGCAGCCCGCCGACCCCATAGACATGCATTACTTATCACTTATCTCCCCGCACGTACAATACGATCGTATTGTACCAGCAGGGAGAGGAGGCGTAATCCATAGTTCTCCATGAGAACTATGGATTACCATAATAGCAGCACGCAACTCGCCCGTATTAAAGCGCAAATATGTGGAGAAATGAGCGCCGCAGTTACGCCGTGTGAACATATCCTCATACTGGTCACTAAAAGTTTAACATGGCACCTCAGAACTGTTCTAAAAAAGAATTGTTGCTCTATATAAAGATGTCCTAGGCTGTAGTAAGATTGCTAACACCCTGAAACTGAGCCGCAGCATGTGACCAAGACCATACAGTGGTTTCACAAGACCGGTTCCACCCAGAACAGAACTCACCATGGTTGACCAAAGAAGTTAAGTGCACGTGCTCAGCATCATATCCAGAGATTGTCTTTTGAAAATAGACGTATGAGTGCTGCCAGAAGTCAGAGGGAGGTCAGCGTGTCAGTGTTCAAATCATACGCCGCACACTGCATCAAATTGGTCTGCATGGCTGTTGTCCCAGAAGGAAGTCTCTTCTGAAGATGATGCACAAAAAATCCTGCAGTTTGCTAAAGACAAACAGACTGAGGACATGCTTTACCGGAACCATGTCCTGTGGTCTGATGAAACCAATATAAACTTATTTGGTTCAGATGGAGTGAAGCATGTGTGACAGCAACCAGGTGAGGAGTACAATACAAGTGTATCTTGCCTACCGTCAAGCATGGTGGTGGGAGTGTCATGGTTTGGTGCTGCCAGCTGTGGGGAGCTGCAGTGCATTGCAAACGTACTGTGACATGTTACATTGTTAGATAGTTTGTAAGGCTTAAAAACGACAGATGTCCATCAAGTGCAGCCCATTGTGCTACAGTGTCGATCCAGAGGAAGGCAAAAAACCCCATGAGGTAGAAGCCAATTCTCCTCATTTTAGGGACATCTGGATCAGAATACATTCCTGGATCCATGACCCGTCTTCAGAATCCTAGTCAATATCACTTGTTATAGTATTACACTCTCGAGGCGCAGCTAGACGTTGTTGTTAATGCCGGGCATGATCTCCGCCCTTCAGAAACTGGACCACAGGGCAGTATTCCAAAATGATAACGACCCCAAACACACCTCCAAGACAACCTTTGCCTTGCTAAAGAAAATGAGGGTAAAGAGCACAATTTGTCCATTTTCACTTAGGGTAGTACTCACTTGTTTCTAGCAGTTTAGACATTGATGGCTGTGTGTTAAATTATTTAGTGGGCACGCCAAATTAACACGGTTACACAAGCTGTACACTGACTACATTGTATCAGTGTCTTATCTTTGGTGTTGTTCCATGAAATGATATTTTACAATATTAACAAAAATATAAAGGGTGTACTCACTTTTGTGAGATACTGTAACTTTAGAATGCACTGAATCCAACCATTCATTGTTTCATTCTTTTTTGCAAAACTTGCTGATCTCTAACAAGGAGCTTAATGGCAAAATTCACAACAGGTGCTTTATCCCTGAAACACCAAATACATTTTGGGGATCAATTTGAATTGGGATTTAAAAAATAATCCTAATCATGCTGTTCACATTTTGACATCATGAGACCAAGTCAACGCCTTATAATTGATCAACAGCACCTCACCATTGTGAGGCTTTAAGCAGGATGCTTTTAGTACGAAGTGGCTACTGAGCTTAGAGTGTCACAGTTGTCATCAGCAGGTTGCAACAGGGGTACAAAGAGAATAGTCACAGAAAGGCAAAGAGGTAGATATCCTTTGCCTACATCACACACTGATGACCACTTCTTTGTAAAGAATGCCCTTCAGAAACAGATGATGAATGCCACACAACTCCAAGCACGGTTAAGGGAGTTGAGAGGCACCCAAGTGTCGCGTCAGACCATTTGTAACCATTTACCTCAGCATGTTCTGCGGGCTAGACATCCTTAACATGCGAGCAGGCACAAGCAATATCGGCTTGCATGGACTATTGGGCATCTACGCTGGATGCCCTCTAGTCCTCCGTGCTGTCCAGCAATGAAAGTTGATTCACTCTGAGCAGAAATGATGGCTGTCAAGGAGAATGCTATGCATGAGTCGGGATAAGTACCAGTCAGGTACCTTTCCCGGTCTTCTAGCACGCAGACCACGCTAAGGTAAACAGTTACAAATCATCTGAAGTGACATTTGGTTGCCTCTCATCTCCCTTAAACCTACCTGCAGTTCTGTGGCATTCATTATATGGTTCCGCAGTTCATTGTTTACAATGAGGCAGTCATCAGTGTGTGAATTTAGAGACGTCGCTGGAGAAATAGGAGATTTGCAGCTCCCAGCTGCACTAGGAACAGAGCTGTTCTTAACATCTCCATTCCTAGAGTAGTCTCTGTAAGCTCCAGAAAGTGGAGGAAACCACCTATCCCTGGTGGAGGCTTAACCCTTTGATTGCGTCTGTCCATGGCCGCGGCATAGTCAAGCTAATTCCCCTGCTCCATCAGGTGATCGGGACTCCCGATGACCCGATGGAGCCCGGTGAATACCTGTTCAGTCAGCCCTGGGGACCTAGGTTAGCCCCAAGGCTGTCTGTATAACAAGTCTGTCGTCAGGGCACACTGTGTGCTGCCCTGACTTCTTTCTGCCTGTGTCAAACTGACACAGATTGTAAGGTATTAGCATATTAATGTGTGCTAATACATTACCAAGTATAAAAAAAATTGTACAATAGATGTATAGGATTAAAAATAAAGTATAAAACATACAAAGTGTTGAAAAAAATAAAATAAATAATAAAGTAAAAAATTAATATTGCATAAAAAATTATTGTGCATACTTTACACACACACACAAAAAAAAAACTACACATATTATGTATCCACACAACCGTAATAAACTGTAAAATAAATCTAACAGGCTATTTGGTGTGAAATGTGAATGTAAAAGAATAATTAAAACAAACTAAAAATTGAAAACATTTCTGCAGTAATTTAAATGTAAACTCAAACTATGCCACCAAAAAGTACAAATTCTCCCACATAAAACAAGTCCCCATGCAACTGTGACATTGAAAAAATATAGTTATGACTGTTGAAATGCAGGGAGGCAAAAACAAAAACATTTTGCTGTTCATTAAGGCCTTTTTAGGCCTAGCGCCAAAAGAGTTAAAGAGCTGGAAAACAAAAACAAATGCTAAGTCTGAATTATGGCCAAAGTATATTCAAAGGGAGGATAGCGTGGGTTTTAATATATTATTTATTTTTTAGACCAATGAAAAGTAGTTTTTTAGGATGTCTATGAATTGTGTGCTTTTTTTTAAAAAAATCTTTGTTTTTTAATAAATAATGAACTGTTAACAAAACATTTTGAGATTACCTTGTATTAGGTTTTATTACAAATAGCATTTGTTTTTACATATTCTTAATTAGTTTATTATATTATTTATCAATACAGACTCCAATTCTGTTAATGATCCCAGTCCCCCAGCTTCACTGAATTCATTTCAGCCACACATGGTTAGTACACACAGTTCACCAGGTCCTAAGCGGCCTGGTAACACATTGAGGAAATGGCTAACAAGCCCGGTGAGGAGACTTAGCAGTGGAAAAGCTGATGGACATGTGAAAAAAATGGCTCATAAACATAAAAAAAGCAGAGATGTGCGCAAAAACGCGGACTCCAGCTACCAGAAGGACTCTGATGACAGCGCAGCAACACCACAAGATGAGACCATTGAAGAGGTTAGTGAGTAATATTTATTATTCTTACACAGGGTTTTTTTTTTATAGTGTACATTGAAGCCTCTCCTTTTAGAAGACCACTCACATACCCAGACCAGATTTTCTGTGACTAATTTTCAGTTCCACCATATATTTTGCATAATAGTCATCTTCTTTGGAAAAAACTAGCCCCAACACATAATTGCATTGAGAAGTACTCTTTTAAGTACTTTTCAATGCAATTATGTGTTGCTGTCTCAGGGAAGTTTCACTGTATGTGAATATATACACCGGCAAAGGTTTAAACACTTCCTCAAATCATCTACAATTTAATCTTATTTAATACAGTCAAAAGGAGAAATGAGTAAGGAAGCTGAGGTTTCGTAACCAGTGATTTAGTAAATCAACACTGAGGGTAAGAGGTAATGATAGAGTGTATTGTAATTGTATTACAATTACATATATAAATAGGCCACGAATTATAATGGAATTTTGACTTCACTGTATGGTGTGCTATTGTTGCCATCAAAGTAATTAAAACTCCTATTGAGGCCTTAAAGACAATTTGAACAGATCTTTAAAGAAGACCTTTCACCTCCAGGAAACCTCAGGAGGTAACAGGAGACTGAGATACAGACACTTCCATAAATATGCTTCATTAGGAAAATCAAAGCATTTGACCTGTAATTGTTTGTTTATTTTTTTAAATCGCTGGCCCTTAAACACAGGACTGTAGTCGACCCAAGTCAGCACATGACAGTTTGACAGAGTTGTCAACATAGTGATCCATCAATCTAACTGCTTCTGAGCTGGGAGAGTCAACTGTGAAAGGGGGAGCCAGGGATTCTACATCATGAGCACACTGGTAAGCTCTGGACTGCTGTTTCTGTGCTGGATAGAACATCAGCAGCAATGTAATTTCAATGCCTGTAAACCCGGTCACACTATATCCTCAGCTCCCCCTGCACAGTTGATATCTCCCAACAGAATGAATCCCACTAGATAAAGATCTCTGGATAAGAAAGTGAAACTAAAACCTATGTCCCTGTAATACTGAGGTAAATCCTCTGATTTGCTAATGACATATATAAAAAAAGAAATCTTATAATTTTATCTAGTATTATTGTTTGTGTGGAATATTTTTTGAATAGATAATGAACTGTTAACAAACCAAAAACAAAGTATGGTATGACACCTGTATGTGAACAAAATTGCTTTCGTCTGTCTGTACGAGTTTGCAGGTGACATCTCTCTTTTTTTTTTTCAGCAAACATGTACGGTCATTGGTGACTACAGCTTTGTCTGTTGCACTATGGGACTACAGCCTAAGACATATAATTTATTGCTACACTACTGTTCTTCTACAGCAGATTACTGTGGTTATAATTTGCGCCATGTTTTTATTTTAATTTGTAAATAGTGCATAACAAAATAAGCCACAGAATATATCAGCTCCTAAAAAGCTTAAAGGGAACCTGTCACATAGATTATGCCCCCCTAGCTGAGGGCAGCATAAGCTAGTGACAGACATGCTGTTTCCAGTGCTGTGTCCCTTATTCTGTAAGATGCAGCAGTTTTAGAGCCTTTACCCCTCAAATCTTATTCACGAGCATGTGTTAGCCCCGCCCATTGACAGTTACTCACATGTTTCTACCTATTCAAAGTAACAGGTTTATCAGTTGAGGTGGGCGGGGTTTCAAAAAAACTGACTCTTTGAATGACTCTTCGAATGACTCTTCTGGCTGAAAACTGCAGATTTGAGCACTAAATACGTGAAAACTACAGCATCTTAAAGAATAAAGGACACAGCGCTGGCAACAGCATGTCTGACACTAGCTTGTTCTGTCCTCAGCAAGGAGGGCATAATCTATGTGACAGGTTCTCTTTAACCCTAGCTGTTTATGCATGTCTGAAAGGTTTTTATGTTAATGTACATTTTCCAGCTATCTTAAACTGATCCATTTTTTTCCATTTCCAAATAGAGAGTACGAAATGAGGGGCTCAGTAGTGGCACACTATCCAAATCTTCTTCATCTGGTATGCAGAGCTGTGGAGAAGAAGAAAGTGAGGAAGGTCCTGATACTCTTCCCCTGCCACCTCCTATGGCTATTCAACAGCATAGTCTTCTTCAGTGTGATTGCCAGGATGACAAGGTATTTCAAATATTTAACATAGAAGTACAGCAGTATAAATTCTTTTGCCTGTGTCATTTTTTAAATTCAGTTCAGTGTTAGGACTATAGCCACATTTCAGGTCTTGGAATGACCCCTATTTCATTGTATTACATGATCCTGCATTAATATTTTGTTATATTCTTGTATTCTTTTGAAAGCAACCAAAGACAAATGTACAGAATTTAACACTTTTCATCCTTTTCCTGCCTGGAAAGTTTTAAAAAATTGAATTATAAAAACTATTATATTAGAAAATATTATATCCCTCTTAACCCATATATTTTCTGAAAGTAAACAATTGATACATTATGAAAATGCATCAGGCACTTTACACTCATTGGAACCCTATGTCACTGATGACAAATGGCATGACAGTACAAATTCTCGGGTCATACTAAAAGGCATGAAGAAAAAGAATGAACAAAAAAGAATGAATATTATTACTAAGTAATAAAGAGCTAAGGAGAGGTAAAGAAGGTTTCAAGGGCTAAATAACAATTGATTGAATAAATAGAATATAAGGTGAGTTTATATTAAAGTGAACAGATATTCCACCTAAACAGGTGCCTAGCACTTCACCTGTGCATGACAGGTGGGGACTGAACAGGATATATAGGCAGTTTAGTGAAATGAACACATATTCAACCTAAACAGGTGCCTAGCACTTTACCTGTGCGTGATAGGTGGGGAAAGAACAGGATATATAGGCAGTTTAGAGTAAAATGAACACATATTTCACCTAAACAGGTGCCTAGCACTTTACCTGTGCCTAATAGGTCGGGAATGAACATGATATATAGGCAGTTTACAGTGAAATGAACACATATTCCATACAAACAGGTGTCTAGCACTTTACCTGTGCATAATAGGTGGGGAATGAACAGGATATATACGGAGCTAAGAGTGAAATGAACACATATTCCATATAAACAGGTGCCTAGCACTTTACCTGTGCATGATAGGTGGGGAGTAAACAGGATATATAGGCAGTTTAGCATGAAATTAACACATATTCAACCTAAACAGGTGCCTAGACTTTACCGGGATGAAGGGGGGGAATGAACAAATATATAGGCAGTTAGGGAAAACAATATTCTAAAAAAAAAAAGGTGCCTAGCATTTCCCTTGCATAATAGGGGGGGGAAAAACGGTATTTAGGCAGTTTAAAAGTGAAATGAACAAATATCCACCAAACAGGTGCCTAGCACTTTCCTGTGATGATAGGTGGGGAATGAACATGTATATAGGAGAAAATTTAAATAACACTTTTTTCAAAACAGGTGCCAGCATTTTACCTTGCAGATGGGTGGGGAGTGAACAGAAAAATGGGGAAATGAGAAAAATAACACAATTCCTAAAAAGGTGCAGCATTTTCCCTGTGATGATAGGTGGGGATGAACAGGTATAAGGCGTTTAGAGTAAATAAAAACAATATTCATTTAAAAGGTGCCTAGCACTTACCTGTAAAGATAGGTGGGGAATAAACAGGATTTTATGGGCAGTTTAATTTAAATAAAACCACATTTTTTAAAAAGGTCCCTAGCCTTTACCTTCATGATAGGGGGGGAATGAAAGGATATTTGGGGATTTAAGGAATGAACACATTTTCCCATAAACAGGTGCTAGCACTTTACCTGTGCATGATGGGTTGGGAATGAACAGGAATAATATAGGCATTTAGTGTGAAATGAACAATATTCATAAAAGGGTGCCTAGCACTTTACCGCTGCATGATAGGTGGGGAATGAACAGGATATATAGGCACTTTAGAGTGAAATGAACACATATTATATTTAAAAAGGTGCCTAGCTCTTTACCTGTGCATGATAGGTGGGAATGAACAGGATATTTAGGGAGTTTAAGGAAGAAAACATATTACAGAAACAGGTGCCTAGCACTTTCCCTGTGCATGATAGTGGGAGAATAACGGGATATAAGGCAGTTTAGAGGAAATGAACAATATTCCACTAAAACAGGTTCCTAGCACTTTAACCTGGCATGACAGGGGGGGAATGAACATATTATAGGCATTTTAGATTTAAATAAACCCACATTTTTCATAGAACGGGTGCCTACACTTTACCTGTGCTATAGGTGGGAATGAACAGGATATATAGGCAGTAGAGTAAATGAACACATATTCCATAAAACGGTGTCTAGCACTTTACCTTGTGAATGATAGGTGGGAATGAACAGGTATTAGGCAGTAAGTGAAATAAACACAATTCCACAAAACAGGTGCCTAGCATTTACCTGGGGAATGATAGGTGGGGAATGAACAGAATATATAGGATTTAGATGAAATGAACACATATTCCCAACTAAACAGGTGCTAGCACTTTACCTGTGCATGATAGGTGGGGAATAACAGGATATATAAGGCAGTTAGAGTGAAATGAACAATAGCCCCCCTAAACAGGTGCCTAGCATTTTACCTGTGCATGATAGGTGGGGAAGAACATGATATATGGCAGTTTAGATTTAAATGAACACATTTTTCAAAAGAGACGGGTTTGCAAAGCACTTTACCTATGCATGATAGGTGGGGAATGAACAGGATATATAGGCAGATAAGTGAAATGAACACATTTTCCCTTTTTAAAAAGGTGCTAGCACTTTACCTGTGCATGATAGGTGGGGAATGAACGGGATATTAGGCAGTTTAGAGTGAAATGAACATATATTCAACCTAAACAGTGTGCCTAGAACTTTACTGGCATAAAAGTGGGAATAACAGGAATATAGGCAGTTTAAGTGAAATGAACACATATTCCATAAAACAGGTGCTAGCACTTTACCTGTGCATGATAGGGGGGGAAATGACAGGATATTTAGGCAGTTAGAGTGAAAAGAACACATATTCCACAAAACAGGTGCCTACACTTTACCTGTGCATGATAGGTGGGGAATGAACAGTATATATAGGCAACTTAGAGTGAAATGAAAAATTATTCTAGGACAGGTCCCTAAGCTACTTAACCTGTGCTAATAGGTGGGAATGAACAGATAATAGGAGTTAGAGTGAAATAAACACTATCATAGAAACAGGTGCCTAGCACTTTACTTGTGCATGATAGGGGGAATGAACAGGTATATATAGGAGTTATTAAAATGACACATATTCCAAAAAGTCCTACACTTTACCTGGCAAGAAGTGGGGAATGAACAATATTAGGCATTAGATTAAAGAAAAATTCATAAACAGGTGCCCAAACTTACGGCATAAGTGGGAATGAACAAGAATAAAGGCAGTTTAAGAAATGAACAATTCCAATACAAACAGTGTCAGCACTTACCTGTGAATAATAGGGGGAATGAAAGGTATATAAAACCCCGAACCTAAAGTGAAATAACAATTCCACCTAAACAGTCCAAGCACTTAAACCGTCAAAGGTGGGAATGAAAATATATAGGCAGAATAGAGTGAAATGAACACATTTTTCATAGAGACAGGTGCCTAGAACTTTACCTATCTATATAAGGTGGGAAAATAAACAGGAATAGCAAATAAGTGAAATAACACATATTCATTAAAAATGCCTAGCACTTAAACCTGGCATGAATAAAATGAACAGATTTAAGGAGTTAGAGAAAAAACACATATCCACCTAAACAGTCCCCCTAGCATTACCTGTGCATGATAGGGGGAATGAAAAATATATAGGCAGAATAGAGTGAAATGAACACATATTCCCAAACATTGCCTAGCACTTTACCTGTGCATGATAATGGGGAAATAACAGTTATATAGGCAGAAACAGTGAAAATAAAACATATTCCCCCCCTAACCCAGTCCCCCTACACCACCTGTGCAGACAGGTGGGGAATGAACAGATAAAAGGCAGTTAGAGTAAATGAAACATATTCATAGAGACAGGTGCCTAGACTTACCTTGCCATGATAGGTGGAATAACAGGATATAAGGCAGAATAGAGTGAAAAATAAAAAAAATCCATAAAACAAGTGTCTAGCACTTTACCTGTGCCATGAAGTGGGGAATGAAACAGTTTTATAGCAGTACAGTGAAATAAACACATATTCACCTAAACAGGTGCCTAGCACTTCACCTGTGATAAACGGGTGGGGAATGAACGGATATATAGGCAGTTTAGAGTGAAATGAACACATATTCCACCTAAACAGGTGCCTAGCACTTCACCTGTGCATGATAGGTGGGGAATGAACAGAATATATAGGCAGTTTAGAGTGAAATGAACACATATTCAACCTAAACAGGTGCCTAGCACTTTACCTGTGCATGATAAGTGGGGAATGAACAGGAATATAGGCAGTTACAGTGAAATGAACACATATTCCACCTATACAGGTGCTTAGCTCTTTACCTGTGCGTGATAGGTGGGGAATGAACAGGATATTTAGGCAGTTGAGAGTGAAAAGAACACGTATTCCACACAAACAGGTGCCTAGCACTTTACCTGTGCATGATAGGTGGGGAATGAACAGTATATATAGGCAGCTTAGAGTGAAATGAACATGTATTCCTAGGAAACAGGTCCCTAGCACTTTACCTGTGCTTAATAGGTGGGGAATGAACATGACATATAGGCAGCTTAGAGTGAAATAAACACATATTCGTAGGAAACAGTTGCCTAGCACTTTATCTGTGCTTGATAGGTGGGGAATGAACAGGATATATAGGCAGTTTAGAGTGAAATGTACACTTATTCCATAGAAAAAGGTGTCTACTACGTTATGTGTGCATGATAGGTGGGGAATGAACAGGATTTATAGACAGTATAGAGTGAAATGAACACATATTCCACCTAAACAGGTGCCTAGCACTTTACCTGTGCATGATAGGTGGGAATGAACAGGATATATAGGCAGTTTAGAGTGAAATTAACATTTATTCCAACTAAACTGGTGCCTAGCACTTTACCTGTGCATGATAGGTGGTTAATGAACAGGATATATAGACAGTTACAGTGAAATTAAACACTTTATTCCACGAAAAACAGTTGCCTAAGCACTTTTCCTGTGCATGATAGGTGGGGAATGAACAGGATATATAGGCAGTATAGAGTGAAATTAACAACATATTCCATAAAAGGTGTCTAGCACTTTACCCTGTGCATGATAGGTGGGGAATGAACAGGATATATAGGCAGTTGAGAGTGAAATTAACACATATTCCACCTAAATTGGTGACTAGCACTTTACCTGTGCATGACAGGTGGGGAATGAACAGGATATATAGGAAGCATAGCATGTAGCGAACACACCTACCATGTAAACAGGTGCGTAGCACTTTATCTTTGAATGATAAGATGGGGAATGAACGGGATATATAGGCAGGTTTGGATTGAAATGAAACTATTCCATGGAAAAAAGGTGTCTAGCACTTTACCTGTGCATGTTAGGTGTGGACTGAACAGGATAGATAGGTAGTTTAGAGTACAAAGAACACACATTCCTTGTAAACTGGTGCCTAGAACTTTACCTGTGCATGATAGGGTGGGGAATGAATAGGATGTAAAAAGGCAGTTTAAATTGAATGAACACATTTTCCCATAGAAACATGGTGCCTAGCAGTTTACCTGTGCATGATAGGTGGGGATGAACAGGATATATAGGCAGTTTAAGTAAAATGTACCCCTATTCCATAGAAACAGGTGTTAGCACTTTCCCTGTGCTGTTAGGGGGGGAAAATGAACAGGATATTTTAGGCAATATAGAGTGAAATGAACACTTTATTCCACCTAAAAGGTGCCTAGCACTTTACCTGTGCATGTTTGGTGGGTAATGAACATGATATATAGGCAGTTTAGAGTGAAATAAACACATTTTCCCACCTAAATGGTGCCTAGCACTTTACCTGTGCATGATAGGGGGTTTAAATTTGGACAGGAATATAGACAGTTAAGTGAAATTAACACATTTTCCCACGTAAACAGATGCCTAGCACTTTACCTGGCATGATAGGGGGGGAATGAACAGGATATATAGGCAGTATAGAGTGAAATAAACACATATTTTATTTAAACAGGTGCCTAGCAATTTATCTGTGCATGATAGATAGGGGAATGAACAGGATATATAGGCAGCATAGAGTGAAATGAACACATATTCCACCTATACAGGTGCTTAGCACTTTACCTGTGCATGATAGGTGGGGAACGAACAGGATATATAGGCAGTTTAGAGTGAAATTAACACATATTCCACCTAAATGGGTGCCTAGCACTTTACCTGTGCATGATAGGTGGTTAATGAACAGGATATATAGACAGTTACAGTGAAATTAACACATATTCCATGTAAACGGGTGCCTAGCACTTTACCTGTGCATGATAGGTGGGGAATGAACAGGATATTTAGGCAGTTTAGAGTAAAATGAACACACATTCCATGTAAACAGGCGCCGAGCACTTTACCTGTGCATGATAGATGGAAAATGAACAGGATATATAAGCAGTATAGAGGGAAATGAACACATATTCCACCTAAACAGGTGCCTTGCACTTTACCTGTGCATGACAGGTGGGGAATGAACAGGATATATAGGAAGCATAGCATGTAGCGAACACACCTTCCATGGAAACAGGTGCGTAGCACTTTATCTTTGAATGATAGATGGGGAATGAACAGGATATATAGGCAGTTTGGATTGAAATGAAGACATATTCCATGGAAACAGGTGTCTAGCACTTTACCTGTGCATGTTAGGTGGGGAATGAACAGGATATATAGGAAGTTTAGAGTAAAAAGAACACACATTCCTTGTAAACTGGTGCCTAGAACTTTACCTGTGCATGATAGGTGGGGAAAAATAAATAGGAGTATAGAAGTTGAGTTAAATTGAAATGAACACATATTCCATAGAAACTGGTGCCTAGCAGTTTACCTGTGCATGATAGGTGGGGAATCAACAGGATATATAGGCAGTTTAGAGTGAAATGTACACCTATTCCATAGAAACAGGCATCTAGCACGTTGCTCGGCATCTGTTTAGGTGTAATATGTGTTCATTTCACTCTATATTGCCTATAAATCCTGTTCATTCCCCACCTATCATGCACAAGTAAAGTGCCAGGCACCTGTTTAGGTGGAATATGTGTTCATTTCACTCTAAACTGCCTATCTATCCTGTTAATTCCCCACCTATCATGCACAGGTAAAGTGCTAGACACCTGTTTTTATGGAATATGTGTTCATTTCACTCTATTCTGCCTATATATCCAGTTCATTCCCCACCTATCATGCATAGGTAAAGTGCTAGGCACCTGTTTAGGTGGAATATGTGTTAATTTCACTCTAAACTGCCTATATAACCTGTTCATTCCCCACCTATCATGCACAGGTAAAATGCTAAAGACCTGTCTCTATATAATATGTGTTAATTTCACTCTATACTGCCTATATATCCTGTTCATTCCCCACCTATCATGCACAGGTAAAGTGCTAGGCACCTGTTTCTATGAAATATGTGTTCGTTTCACTCTAAACTGCCTACATATCCTGTTCATTCCCCACCTATTATGCACAGGTAAAGTGCTAGGCACCTGTTTAGGTGAAATATGTGTTCATTTGACTCTTAACTGCTTATATATCCTGTTCATTCCCCACCTATTATGCACAGATAAAGTGCTAGGCACCTGTTTAGGTGAAATATGTGTTCATTTTACTCTAAACTGCCTATATATCCTGTTCATTCCCCACCTATCATGCATAGGTAAAGTGCTAGGCATCTGTTTCTATGAAATATGTGTTCGTTTCACTCTAAACTGCCTATATATCCTGTTCATTCCCCACCTATTATGCACAGGTAAAGTGCTAGGCACCTGTTTAGGTGGAATATGTGTTCATTTCACTCTGAACTGCCTATATATCCTGTTCGTTCCCCACTTATCATACACAGGTAAAGTCCTATGCACCTGTTTCTGTGATATAATTGTTCATTCCACTATAAACTTATCTTGTATTCTATTTATTCAATCTTTTATTTAGCCCCTGAAACCTTCTTTACTTCTCGATGGCACTTTATTACTTAGTAATAATGTTCATTCTTTTTGTTCATGCCTTTTAGTATGTCCCCACATTCTCTCTATCACAATGGGAACAGGCAGTAGGGGCAGGAAAGGTGGCAGGCAACGTGGTCAGGAAACGATAGCTAGAAGATCTGGTACACGGAATAACAGGATAATATAACGCTCAATCTCAAGGAAAACACACCAGCGATCTGGCAGGGAGTGAGGAGGAAGTGGACAGATATAGGGTCAGTGCCCGGCAACTAGTCAATTATTGGCACACTGGCTCTTTAAATCTTACAGAGCCGGCGAGTGCGCTTTAGGAAGCGGGTACATGCATGCTGGCACACAGGAGTAGAAGGCAGAGAGACAGGAGCGGGGTTAGGTTAGTACTGAGCGGCAGGGACAGGAGAGGAATGAGCGCATCCACTGCCCGGTGTGGAGACCGTGGCGTGCTCCTAGATAGTACCATCCTTTAGGTCTCCTCCTCCCTTTTTACCCGCACAAAATTTACAGAAGAGATCAGGAGAAAGGTTAATCTCTGGCTCCCAAGAATGGTCCTTGGAAATAGGCATAGTGATAGTTACCTAGATGAGTGCTGGCAAAGATAATTCCCTACACGCATTTCGCGTATACTAATGCTTCCTCAGGGGAATGATACACGTCACTCATAACATTCCCCTGAGGAAGCATTATTACACGCGAAACGCACGTAGGGAATTATCTTTGCCAGAACTCATCTGGGTAACTATCACTATGCAATATGCTTGTTTCTGATCCATAGTCATCTTGTATGTATATGGTCTTCTGTGAGTCTTTATTTGGTTAATTATTCCTGTCTTATACCTTATTCACTGTGCATTGGACTTTATTTTAATGCACTTTATTTCTATCATGTGTCTATTTGATTTGCACTATGACACTTTGAGGATCATGTTTAATATATTTTAGGCTTATATACACTTTTGATCATTGGTGAGCTATTAGCGTTTAACTAAATCTACTTTTGTGAATGAGATGCACTGTGCACTTTAAGACTCTTTTTGTGTTTGCATTATCTGGTTATATATATGAATTTTTTCTAATCATGTTATCTACTGTTTGATATATACTATTGGTGATGGTCCCCTGGTGAGTGTTGTTACTTCACCATTGTTTGCATCTGCGTTTTATGCTTTTATATGTGTAGGATTTTAATATTTACTAAATACATTTTTGGATTATTAATTGGATTGGTACTTTTTCTGTGACCATATTCTTGTAGCTTGATAGCTATTGGTTGTGGTCCAGGTGATATATTGTTGCTATTTGTCGTGTTAATTTTTGTTCAAGAGCCAGATTTTATCTCCCAGGTTGAAGGTTGGAGGAGGTCGTCGTCTCTTGTCTGCCTTGTAGTTAGTACGAGAGGAAGCAAGTTGAAGGGTCCGCCGGGTTTCTTGTCAGATAGAGATGTCACGAATTTGAACATCCACTGTGGGGACTTGGACAAAGCGGACAGAGGAAGTTGCCCATAAACAATGTAGAATAGGGAAGCGCCAGCAGATTCAGAATCCAGATGATTATAAGAGAATTTCCCCCAAGGAAGATCAGCCCAGTTGTTGTGACGGGCAGAAACAAAAGGGTGCAGGTAACTCCTAATTTACCTTTCAACTTGTCGTTGCTTTGAAGGTAGTATGCAGAAGAAACATCCAGCTGGATTTGAAGACGATTGCAAGGAGCACGTCAGAATCTAGACATGAATTGAACCACTAGTTCAGAGATGATTTTTAGAGTAAGTCCATGCATAAGGAAGATATAATGGAAGAAGTGAAGGACAAGTTAAGGAGCAGAGGACAGTTCAGGCAGAGGCATGAAATGAGACATTATGGAGCACCGGTCAGTTACCACCCAAATGACTGTATTGTTAGAAAAGGGTGGCAAGTCCATATTGAAATCCATGGCGACGTGAGTCTAGGGTCTGTCTGGAATAGGCAAGATTTTAAATAGGTCGGTAGGTTTAAGGTGAGGGGTCTTGTTGCAGGCACAAGGAAGGAAGATAGTGTTTGACGTTTTGGATAAGATAAGGCCACCAATAATGACGAAATATAAGAGATAATGACTTCTGATTCCAGGATGACCAGCCAGCATAGAAGAATTTTTAAGTGCAAAGCAGGACTAACGTAAGTGTTCCCGGGTAGAATATGTTGGAGGTCGATGGGAGCTGCAGAAATCAGGAGAAAATATGTCCTGAAGAGCGTGGACATTCTTTTCCGCCGGTCTGAAGTATAGCAAGAAATTAAAATGAGAGAAAAAAAAATGACCATTGCCTTTGGAAGATTTTTGTGTAAGAACCTCTCTGGCCCCCACAGATGAGGCATCTACTTGAAGGAAGAAGGGCTTTTCAGGATATGGATGAAACAAAATTGGTGCAGATGTAAAGGCAGATTTCAGACGGTTAAATACTTCTTCCACCTCAGGCAGCCAGAGTTTACGGTTACCGTCCTTCTAAGTAAGGGCTATAATAGGTAGGACCTTGGTAGTGAAGTGAGGGATAAACTGGCAGTAATAGTTTGCGAAGCCCAAGAAGCTTTTTACGGCCGGCGTCCCACTTATCGGGGCCACTGCAGTATGGCAGACAACTTGGCAGGATCCATTTGAAGACCTTTCTTGTAAACAATGTACCTAAGAAATGGCAGATAGTGTTGCTCAGAGATACATTTTTCAAGCTTGGCATAAAGTTGGTTGCTTTGTAAGCATCTTAGGAACTGACGGACATGGCCTCAACGAGTTTCAAGATCAGGTGAGAAGATCAAACTATCAACTAGATAGAGAATAACACAATCATATAGGAGGTCTCTGAAGATTTCATTGACTAAGTCAAGCATTGCATAGGCCAAATGGCATCACCAGATACTTGAAATGACAGTTGCGTGTATTGAAGGTGGTCTTCCATTCGTCGTCTTCCCGTATGCAGGATCAAATTGTAGGTCCCCCGTTAGTTGAGTTTCGTGAGGATCTTGGCTCCCCCGAAGATGGTCAAAGAGCTCACATATCAATGGCAGTTAATAAATATTGCCAGGCCATGCATCGGCATCATTCTCTAGGCCTCTGAACAAAGTTCTGTAATTGAGATGAGGAGATGGAATAGTTCCAGACCAAGTGAGGTCGAAGAACAGTGGAAGAGCCTAAAACAAAACCATTGTCTTCGGACCACTGATGGAAAGGAGTTTTAGTGTGCAACTCTTCCCCTTCCCTCCTGTTTATTTCTCTCTTATCTCACTTATTTCTGTTTCTGTTTTCTTTGTTTTACTTCCCTTCACATTTAGGAGTCATCCATCCTTTTTTTATCTCCTATTTTGAAAGTTTTTCAAAGAGACTGGACTGAAAGAGGTTATTTCAGGTTGTGTTAAAGGGGTTGTCTCACTACAAGGATTGCTTTCTATTTTAAAGATCTTGCAAAAACAAGTCACTTTGCAAGATGTGTCCATTAACAGTGTCCTGTTTGATCTATCATGATAGGCTGCCAGCACTGGTTTCTATAGCTACAGACCTGGCTTCTACTGTTGCCTAGTGGAAGCCAGTAAAAACGCCCCTGAATTCAAAATGCAACCCAAGAAAACAGGACAAATCAATGTAGTGAGACAACCCCTTTAACTACTGTTTTGTCCTATTGATTGTACAATTTCTCTTGTAATTATTGATGTTCCTATTTTTTTTTCTATTTTTCCTTTTTTTCCTATTTTTCCTTTTTTTCCTATTTTTTTTTGTCCCAAAATACTGGGGAGCAGAGGGTGTCAGTATTTTGTGTTGGACACCTAAAAAGTGCTGGACAGCCCGCCCAATCGAATAGTAGAGGCGTCATAGGCTGCAAGCCAGCATAGTGTACCACACGTATCTGTATAAATGGCACCTTTTGTATCGCCTTATTTATAGGCTATTATAATGCCAGCAACCACCCCCCTGATATATAGAAGGCGTGCGAGTGGTTGTCTTATCGGTATTTTTGCATTTGTGCAGACTCGCCATGAATTATACTGTGTCTTTTTCACATACTGGTGTGAACTGGTATTTACTTAAAGGGGTTTTGCCAAGAAGTGAGTTCCTTACCTAACAAGCTGATACTCCCCTATTGAGGCTTGAAAAAGGGGCGTTGTGTTTCTGTGTTTAAAAAAACAAGTACCTCCTCTGTGATGTCATCACTCCACCTCAAATGCATGCTCCTGATACTTAGTCTCTGTAGTTGAGCAAACATTGTTTTGCTAATCCACCGAGGAGAACTGTATTGTGCACCTGCTATATGTGTTTTATTTCTCCCTCTTATTTGCTCAGGAGAGAAGATAAACTCAGCAGGCAGCCTTCTTTCATTTCTTCACGAATTGCTGCAGGATGAGAGGGAGGGGGGCTGAGAAGGGAGTGTCTGCATGTTTACTCAGATAATTACATTGCAACCAGTGTATTCTCTATACAAAATACACAAGATCTTTCTCCCCAGTCCCTTCAAAGCTCATTCATGTTCCCTGACATCAGATAAGAAGTGCAAACAACGTAAGCGCGGCCAGATCAGCTCGTGTCAGCTCCTGGTCGTGTCTAATGTAAACTATCAGGAAACCAAGAGCATGTAATGAAGGCTTTAGTTCTCAGAGGCTTCACTTTTTTGATGACATATATTTAGAAAAGTGATTAAAAACCCATTTTGGAGGATCCCACGTCAACATTGCATCGTGGCAAAACCCCTTTAATGTGCAGTTTCTCATCATACAGTTGCTCCCCTAGTGGAGGGGTGTGTGAGCTTCTGCTCATTAATTATCTGTACCTGTCTTATCTTTCCAAGTAGCACAGGGGCTTGTGTTGCCTCCTACTGGGTTCAGTCTATAGTCCAGCCATTGAGCTGTGGCCTTGTGGTTGTGTTTTTGATTAAATACTTTGTGATTTGCCTACGTTTGACATGTTAAATAAAGAATTTAAGGTGATGTTTTTTTTTGTTTTTTTTTAATAATAATAATAGATTACATAATTTAAGCCAAATAATTATATAAATCAAATATATATCAGATAAGGGTATGTTCACACGGCATAATTGCGGCACGCATTTTGCCAAATATTTGTGCTTTATACACGCCAAAATGCGTGCTGCAATTATTAATTCTACTCTCAGAAGGCTAAATTACGTTTGACTACCCCCGGTCAAAACGATCGTGAGATGGGCAATTTCTCGAAATTCGGTTGCTCACTCGCCCAATTTCCCGACAAAAATATAACTTTGTTCCGAATTCTTTTGGGGTGAAACACATTTAAAAAACGCTATTTCCAGGCTGCACAGAGCCTGCAGGGTGTGTAGAACGTTGTTCATGCTTAAATATGCAGAGGGGCTTGGGTTTTGGGCTTCTACATTGTTGTTTTTAGTATGACAGACATGACTGCCCCCCTCTTGAATCGCTTCACTAAAAATTCCTGGGCATTAAGAGGGCAAAAAAACCAAAAAAAATGAAAGGGGAAATGTACCTGATAAAAGTCTGGCAGGACAGCTGGAAAAAAAAAAAGCTGAGGCTCGGTGGCAACATCATGACAGATGTGGAGGGACGGCAGCGCCACAGCAGCAGCATGAGGTCAAGAGTGGGACAATGATATTTGGGGGGGCAAAAAAAGGAGTAGGCCACAGAGTGGCACAATGACACAGTGTGTAGGTCACGACACCAGCCACAGCAGCAGCATGAGGTCAGACAGTGGCAAAATGACATTCTGGAGGTGGCAAAAACTGGAGTAGGCCACAGAGTGGCACAATGACAGAGAGTGGAGGTTACGGCAGCAGCAGCATGAGGTCAGACAGTGGCAACAATGACATTCTGGAGGTGGCAAAAACAGGAGTAGGCACAGAGTGGCACAATGACAGAGAGTGGAGGTGATGGGGGCAGCAGTATGAGGTCAGACAGGGGCACAATGAATTCTGGAGGTGGCAAAAACAGGAGTGGGCCCACAGAGTGGCACAATTGACAGAGAGTGGAGGTGACGGCGGCAGGAGAAAACAGCATGAGGTCAGAGAGTGGCCCCAATGGACACAGTGTGGAGGTCACGGCAGCAGACCACAGCAGCAGCATAAGGTCAGACAGTGGCCCAATGACAGAGTGTGGGGGGTGGGTGGCAATACCAGTCCCTGGTAAAGAATGGTTGGGTGGCAGATGGAGAAACTGTCAGCGATGTGTGGCATCAGGCGGGTGGCGGCATCAGAATAGTGGCTGAGGCAGGTAGTTTGAACCCAGACTCATTTTCACAGTTTGGGGAGGGTCATGGCTGATGTAGTCTGAGCCTAAGGCAATGGTGTGTGGGGAAATCCTGGCCAAACCCGCCGATTCATCTTGACAAAGGTCAGTCGTTCCACATTTCCCGTGGAAAAAGCGGGTCTCCTTGGGGTAACGATGGCCCCGCCGCATGAAACCCGCTCTGATGCCACACTACTGGCCAGGCAGGATAGCTTCTCCACTGCAAACTCGCAAGTTTTCGGCCAAAACATTTCCCGTTTTGGGGTGGGCCCAGTAGTCCAGCGGATCTTCTAACTGGGGTGGCACAGTGCTGTCCAAGTAGGGCCACCACCTGTTGGTTCAGGGTCTGCTCCAGGTCTGCTGCTGCTGCTGGCGACTGCCCTCCTCACTAGGTGGGTGAAGGAAGCTGTCATCAGTGATCCAGACTTGCTGTGAGGACTGTACTGCTCGACCCCCAACCTTTTCCCCCCGCGCCGGGCAGTATTAGTGAGCGCTGAAAAAAACCCCCCGGGTCAGCCCTGTCAGAGGAGGGACGAGGGCCGACATAGGCAGCAGCAATGACTACGGAGGATTTCCCTATATATTTGAGTTTGTCCTCCCTTCAATAGGGGGAAAAAGGCTCCCATTTTGGACGGAGCGGGGTCCAATGGTGGGGAGCCAAAAGTCATCCTTGCCGGATGCTGACTTTTGGCTGTACTGCCAGGAAATCGCATGCGGGGCCATCTGCACAAGTGCTCCGGGGGCTCCCTGCCCCCATCTCCACTGTATATCCCACGGTGCTGGGGTCATCTGCCTGTCTTCCTCATCTCCATCTACCTCCCAGTTTGTCCTGTCCTCCTCTCTTGTCCTGGGTAGAAATCCACTCATTTCCCCAGAAATTCTTCTGCTCCAATTCCCCCTCTCCTCCATTTCAGTCCCCCCCGGGCTAATGTGGCCCGGGGTGTGTGTCACGTCCCCAGCCCCCTGCCCAGACAGATTTTTCACCCATCTTTTCCGGAATGAAGCAGGGGAATGGTTTTTTCATCCCCGTAGTCCTGGGCTGACAAAAAAACGTGGCCTCTCAAAGGGCCCTTAACAAACGGAGGTGTAAAGCATGAGCTGCCACTGGCTGACATCAAAGTTACAAAGGGGGTACTTCCTGTCGCCTGGACATAAAAAAATCGGTTAAGGGGCCTTTTTTTCTTTATAAGTCGGCCCAAACATGTGCAGGCGGGAAATTCCAAAGGGTTTTGGGGAAACATGCATTCAGATTTGTGTTGGGGGGGGGGCCCGTTCTGCCGTGCAAACTCGAGGGGGATTTTCCTGGTTTTGGGGAATGGATGAGTGCTGCACAGTTTCCTGGCCTTTTTCGAATCTTCTGAAGATGGGGGAAGACTTCGGGAAACCCTTTTCACAACCAGATTAAAAAACGTGCCCATGCAGGGCGTTGGGACCATCCCCCTCGGTGCAGCGCGGACACCATGTTTTCCCCATTGCCCCGTAAACCATGGTTCCGATTTGATTTGGGCGCGGAGAAAGGCACATATCGATTTCTTGCGCATGCGCGGAGCGTTCCCCCCTGTGTGATTCGTTCGTGAGGAAACCAGGTGTAAAAATGATGACACCGCTGTGCCCTACAATGTGGTATGAGGAGAGTACTTGTGGAGGTGAGAGGTGGTGGGGTGGAGGGGGAGGGAGGCGGCATTGGCGCAGGACCGCAGTTGGAAAACGTGGGGGGGGAAAAGGGCGTCCCTGTCCAAGTTTTTGGGTGTGCCGGGGCGGAAAGACTTCCCCCAGTGGGCCGTAAAGGACATGTACTGGCCCTGACTTTTGTTTAGTGCCAGCGTCCCGTGCCGTGCACCTTGGAAAAAAAACGATAAGCTAAAGGACTGGCCCCCCTTCTGTTCTACATATTTATGAAGTTCTGGTACTGCCTTTTTGAAAAGAAATTAGGGCTTGGAATTCCATCTGGCTCTGCAAAACCCTTTTAGTTCTCTAAACGGTGCAGAGCCCACCTTTTGGAAAGGGGGGAAGACACCAACAATTGGACAGGGCAGGGCCCGTTCTGCCCCTTGGGATGGTTGGGAGCATACTGTTGTTCTTTGCAATGCCTCGTTAAAAGGATGCTGCGCCTGGTAGCGAGGAGAGGCCATCGGGAAAACCGGGAGTGTGTCAAAGAGAAAAAGCTCCCTTCTGGAGGTGGTGGAGCCTGACGGGCTGCAAGGGCAGGTGCACGGGGCTGTGCTGTGTGTTGTCGGCGGCGGGATGGCTACCACATCGGGCCCCCGTTTCCCCCGGGCCCACCGGATGGGGCGTGCTGTGTTGCGCAGGGCCGTGGGCCAAGTTAGCTCCTGTCACGCTTCATTTTGGGGCTACAGATTCACATATACCATATTGGGCCCCTCCGGGTTTAGCAAAAAAACTGCCAACCGCCGAGTATCGGATTTACCCCCAACGCCCAAAATGAGTGACTATGCCGCCGTGCCTCGTGGCCCCTGTGCGTATTTTTGGACTGCGAAGGGGGATTTTTTTTCCCGTGGCCGCTTTGCTCCCGACCCCCCTGCTCTACCTGCTGACTCACGGCCCCCAAAACCCACTTGTGGCGGGCCCCGCGCCTGTGCGAAAAGCGGAGCCCCTTTTCTCGGCGTGATGAAACCCTTTGCCTCCCGGCTCCAAGTGCGGTCGGTCTCATCATCTATTTGTTTTTATCGTCACTGCTGTTCTCACCGGTCTTGGTATGAGAGGCGACCCCCTAAAAACATGCCCCCCACCCACTCTCACATTTACTTTCCCGCCACTTGCAAAAAGCTGGGAATTGGCCCCATTTTTTCCTCCCCAAGTAGCTGCTGACTGCCCTCTAAAATTTGTTCATCCTCGCATATGGGGCGTGAGCCAGACCCATAGTAGATCTATGGCTGAGGGAACCGGATGGGACAGAGGGGGTTTGAGGAAGGTGAGGGCAGCAACCAGCCCCCGGGCCATGCCTACGGGGTTGTGTTGATTTCCCCCCCGCTCTTGGTGGGGTTGTCAGATGTCTTTGGGGGAAGTGGATACCTAGTCAACCAATCAAAAACCCATTGGGTTGTGAACAAACTCGGCCGCAGATGACAGCGGCAGTTGTGGCCTCCCGGGGGGCCCCTGCTGGGGACGTTCCCTTTGCTTTGCTGCGCCCCTGGCCCGGGAAGTTTGTCCCTCTGCCACTGAGGTAAAGAGCCTCCCACCTCTCTGTCTGATTTTACTGTTTGTTCTAAAATGACAGACATGTTTGATGAGATTCTGTTATGAAAAATACCCCCTGTATTTGACTAAAATGAACCCATAAGAAGTTTGGGGTAAACCTTGGATAAAATTGGCCCACAAATGGGCAGGAAAAAATTGACTTGTATGTCCGTTTTAAAAATCTGTGTATTTTATGAAAAAAAAGCAAAACAGTTTTAAATTAAACCCTTGGATATGAATTTTGCTACAGAATTTCTTCTGTGGCGGGGAAAAAAAAAATTTCTTTTACTGAGTAAAAAATGCAGAACAACGCTTAATTAACCCCCGGGTGTAAATTGGCAAAACAATTGAAACCACAAACTACGAGCTTTTTTTGTGTGTTTTTACAGGGCGTGTTTTTTACGCTACACAAAAAAGAGAAAAAAAATTTTAATTAACTTCGCTTGTGAATTATGCTTTCAGGAAAAATTTTTTTGGCGGTGAAAGACGGTTTTTTTAGTCACCACGCAGAAAAACAACTCTTAATTAACCCCCGGATGTAAATTGCGCAAACAATTGAGAAACCGCAAAAAAAGAGCTTTGTAGGTGTTACAATGGCGTGTTTTTTTATGTACAAACAAGAGAAAAATTGTAATTAACCTTCGTTGTGAATTTTGCTACAGGAAAAATTTTTTTTTGGCGGGGAAAGATGGTTTATTTTGTCACCACAGAGAAAAACAACTTAATTAACCCCCGGATGTAAATTGCGGCAAAAAAATTTAGCAACTGCAAATACAAGCTTTTAGGTGTTAAATGCGTGTTTTTTTCGCTACACAACAAAAGAAAAAAAATTTTAATTAACTTCGCTTGTTAATTAGGCTACAGGAAAAATGTATTTTTTTTGGGGGTGAAAGCGGTTTATTTTTAGTCACCACAGCAGAAAAACAACTTAAATTAACCCTGGATGTAAATTGGCCAACCAAAATTGAAGCAACCACAAAAATACGATCTTTGTAGGTGTTACAAGGCGTGTTTTTACGCTAACAAAAAGAGAAAAAATTGTAATTCCTTGCTTTAAATTAGCTAAGGAAAAATTTATTTTTGGCGGTGAAAATGGGTTTTTTTTAGACAAAGCAGAAAAAAAAAATGCTTAATTAACCCCCGATGTAAATTGCACCAAAAAATTGAGCAACCAAAAATACGAGCTTTGTAGGTGTTTAAAAGGCGTGTTTTTTTTGCTACACAACAAGAGAAAAAAAATTTTAATTAACCTTGCTTGTAAAAATTTTGCCCCGGAAAAAAATTTTTTTTTTGGGGGTGAAAGATGGTTTTTTTTAGACACCCCAGCAGAAAAAAAAAATGCTTAATTAACCCTGGGGTGTAAATTGCACCAAAAAATTTAGCAAAAACAAATCGAGCTTTGTAGCTGTTACAATGGGGTGTTTTTTAAGCCACCCAACAAAAGAAAAAAATGTAATTAACCCCTTCGCTTGTGAAATTTTGTACAGGAAAAATGTTTTTTTGGCGGTGAAAAAACGGTTTTTTTTAGTCACCACAGCGAAAAACAACGCTTAAATTTAAACCCTGGATGTAATTGCGCCAAAAAAATTGAGAAACACAAACTACAAGCTTTGTAGCGTGTTACAATGGCTTGTTTTTTCGCTACACAACAAGAGAAAAAAATTGTAATTAACCTTCGCTTGGAAAATTTTGTATTGGAAAAATTTTTTGTTTTGGCCCGGGGAAAGAGGTTTATTTTAGTCCCCCCAGAGAAAACAAAAGCTTAAATTTAAACCCCTGGATGTAAATTGCCCAAAATGAGCAACCACAAACTGAGTTTGTAGGTGTTCAATGGGTGTTTTTTTGCTAACAACAGAGAAAAAATTGTAATTAACCTTCGCTTGTGAATTGGTACAGGAAAAAAAGTATTTTTGGGAGTGAAAGGCGGTTTATTTTAGTCAACCCGCAGAAAAAAAAACGCTTAATTAACCCTGGTGTAAATTTCGCCCCAAAAATGAGCAACCCCAAATACGGCTTTGTAGATGTTACATGGCTGTTTTTTAGCTACACAACAAGAGAAAAAATTGTAATTAACCCTTGTTGTGAAATTTGGCTAAGGAAAAATTTTTTTTTGGCGGTTGAAGAGGTTTATTTTTTTGTACCCAAACAGGAAAAAACGCTTAAATTTAACCCCCGGATGTAAATTTCTCAAAAGAATTGACAGCCCAAAATGAAGGGGTATTTTATTTAAAAACGCTGTTCTTTAAAAGAATAAAAGAAAAGGCTTAATCCCCCTTTGGGTATTTAATTGCTGTGAGCAGATGCATTTAAAATGTATATGAGTGCATTGGACGAAAAACCCGGGTTCAGATCCAATACCCCAAAAATCAGAAATTGAACGTTTAAAAGAAGCAGTCTCTGAGACAAGCGAGACACCCCCCCAAAAATGTGTTAAAAATCAGTTTTTCAGTAAGAGCTATTACAAGCAGCCGCGGGAGCACCTTCCCCTTTCAGTACAGTGAGAGGAGTGTGAGTTAGCGTCGCGCCCCGGGTTATATAGTGCCGGTGACGTACAGAATCCGCCATTCTTGATTTTGGGTTATCTTGCACATGTCATGAGGCTATGCCCTTCTTCCTCCCAGAGTGCTTTGCCCCAGTAACGCCCGGGGCTCGCCCCATTTTTCAATCAAAAGCACACTTCGTTCACCCGAAGTCCCCCAAACTTCGACTTCGTTCAGAACCAAAGTTTTCCTGAAATTCTAAACGAATTCCACTTCGTTAGAATCAATTCGCCCATCACTAACGATCGCCCCCTCCGCCCCTGTCCTGATCACCGCATACTTCCAAAACACACAACGTACTGCGTCGCGTACAGTATGCGCCCCAGTATGCCATGTGAACATTCCATAACTGTATCTGAAGAAAATTTAATCTGGTAAATAAAATAGTGTTGTCGCAGACTGTTGTCTTAAAGAAGTCGTGCAACAAAGACATCTAGGCATAATGGCAACTGACAATTTCTGTTATGTGTTTGTGAAGTTTACTCCCAAAACACAAAGAAAGCCAATTACTGATTTACTCAAGAAGGCTTATAAACTGCACTTTGATTGTGCTTTTGGTGATCGGGATGGGCACCTCATGTTTCATACATAACTAACAACTAACCTACAGGAATGGATGAAAGAAAATGGGCGAGCAGTGCCATTTGCTATTCCAATGGTTTGGCATGAGCCAAAAGATCGCTGCATTGACTGCTATTTTTGCCTTACTAATCCAGTATCCAATATCCTGATATACTTTTGGGACGTCGACCTGTGCCTCACGGGGAAGACTTGAGGCACAGAGCTGTTCCTGTCTGCTGCTTGACAATGGCAGAATTATCAGATAAAAGTCAGAAGATGCACAACCTGCAAAAGAGTACATTCTTCAATCTCACAATCAATCACCTCACATCATGGAGCAGAAAGAATTTAATGATTTGGTCTGTAACTTGAGACTTTTGAAACAGCAGGCAGAACTGTTGAGTTCTAGGCTACAACTATGGAACCTACTAGTTGAAGAGAGAAATATTTCTATTTTTAGAACAAGACATAGATGCTTCTCTTTCTGAAATGAAAGATTCACTGTGTGTGTTCATAATGTGAGTGGTTTGATAGGTGGTTTCCTCACCCATGTACATGTCCCATGCACTATTCACTTTCCTTAACTACCTCAAACTACCCACCTCCATGGTACGACACTATCTGTTGTCACTTTTTATTCCCCGCTTCCGCTGCGGGGGGGGAAAATTAACCCCCCCTTTTCCCCCTTTATTCTAATCACACCTGATTCAGTTCCCAAAAAAAACCCCTTTTATCTTTTCCCCCCCCTTTTTTAAAATGTCCCAATCAAAAATTTCTACCTGTGAAAAAATTCTTAAATGTTCAGGGCCCTTTTCCCTTTCCCAAAATCCATTACCTGCTACTCTCAAGAAAAACATAGCTCGAGTAATCATTGCCCCCTGCTGCTCTCAGCTATGGGGGTCCAAACATTCCCCCATCCCCCCAAGACTAAGAACTGAAATGGAAAGTAGTTTTAAAAGGGGGCTATTTTTATCCGGGGGGGGCCAAATTATTAAAAAATAAAAAAAGGGTGCACGAGAAAACAATACAACATGCATAGATAAGAAGCATCACATGTAGGGGCTGTGGGGGTTCTTTTGGCACGTTTCCTTTTTAAAGACCCCTCCCACTGCTCGGGAAGTTTTTGGACCATTTGAAAACTTCTAAATAGGCGCCATTTTGATTCACAACATTTTCCCCACCAAGAAATAAAAGGCGGCCTTTTTGTTTAAACATTAATGAAAAAAGATTACCTACAGCTTTTTAATGCGGTATTATTAGGTATGTCCTAATAAATATTTTATATATTTTATATTATATATATATATATATATATAATATTATACATATATATATGTTTAGTGGGGTGTAAAATAACTAATCCCATTAGAGAAAAAAGGGATCACGCATATATAAAACCCCTTTTTTCCCCCTTTCCAAACATTTCCCCCCTTGAGACTTTTGGACTAATTTTTAATCTTTCCCAAATTTCTTTTTCCCCTATTCCTTTTTCCCCTTTTCTGTCTTTTTGCGGAAATCCCCTCGCCCCCGAAAAGGGAAAACGGTCCCGAAAGGCCCCTGGTACGCCCAAATACCTACCTCTAGGGTTCAAATTTCTTTGATAAAACGTGCGGTTGCAGATGATTTTTCCCGGAGAAATTCTGACGCCCAATGCTCTTTATGGAATAGTGTTTTAAATGCCCAACATCCATAGGGGGTCAGGCTTTGGACGTTTAAGGGTGGGGTAGTTTCGCTGTCTTTATAGGGTCGGGGCCGTGGCAATGTTCATCAAATGGATTGTCGGGTCCACGTTTTAACAAATATTTTCCCTAAAACAAGGGGAACACAACAAAAAAATTAGAGAAAAAAAATTACCCAACAAAACCCAATATGGCAATACCTTCTGGGCAAGAAATTCCTCCCAACTCAAAAACCATGAAGTAAACAATGTTTCCGGGGGTAAATCTATGCCTGATTTAACGTTTAAAATTCTTTGAAGATCATTTTCTTTCTAAGGGTACAGTGACCTTCCCTTTACCCTGTATTATCTGGGTTTAAAAATTACAGGGTGAAATTGCCTGGGTAAAATTTATGGGAGTGAGATTAAAACACGGGGCCCACTTGGCCCCTTCCCTTTAAAAACTCATGGGCCCCCCCCTTTGGGGATCCTTTTGCATCGATATACACAGGGGGGCCCAAAGTCCCCTTTGGGGGAGGTTTCTCTTCTCCCCCTGGCTTCACTGGTCTTATTTTCTAAACCCCCTCATTTAAATATAGGGGAACCCCAGGACATACACCCAAACCATCAGTCTTTTGGGGGTCTTCAATAGTTTGCGTTGGGGTTTTTTTGCTTTCTCCTGGTACCCCCCTATTCTCAAACGGGGGTTTGAAAGTTTTTTTAAACCCTCACCCTTAGTGGTGGGGGTTTCCCCCTGTTTGTTTTTCCCTCTTTAAAAGGGCAGCCCTGTGGGTCTAAAACCCCATAGTTTTCCCCTGTGTTAAAAACCCCACAGCCCCCCAGAAAAATAGCAAGGGGGCCCCCAGTACCCCTCATCCCCAAAAAAATGCACCTAGCCTGGGGGCACTGCCAAACGGGAAATTAAAAAGGGAAAGAGAGCAACTACCCCCGGGGGCTTTCCCTTGACTCAAACCAAGTTATGGGCATTTTTTTTGGGCCCAAAGGGCAGCCGGTTTCTTTTTCCGTTTTAAAAAACATCCTTCCCTTTCAGAGTCCCTTTCCAGGGCCCCCATTGCCCTACAGCGGGGTAAAACACCCTTTGAAACCCGGGGGTCCCCCCCAAAATCCTTTTGTCCGTCGTCTTTCGTTTTTTGGCTCCTTTTTTTTTCCTTTTCCCTTTTTTTTTCCCCCAAAGGAGCTTGTTCCTGCATCTTGGCCCAGCAATCCCCTTCCCAAGGGTCGGGTCCCAATTTTTCCTCCCCACCACGGCAGCTGGACTTGCTTCCCCTTTCTCACCCCCCTGTGGCCGGGTTTGGGTTTGGGTCACCCAAGGGGGTTTTCGTTTTCTGTATTCAGCCCCATGTCCCGGGGGTTTTTTCATATGGGCCACTTTCCGGGGGCAGCATCAGTGATCCATAGGCCTTAAGGGCCCTTTGCCCTTTTTTCACGGGGGGGGTTTCCCGCAGCCGGAGAAATCCTCGTCCCCCAAAATAGGTCCAAAGTCAGGGGGCAAACCCCGAAAGCTTTATCTTGAGTCCGAACTTTATTTTGGGCCCGTTTTTGGCCCTTCCAAAACACCCATGTTTCCCCCTCTTCTTGGGCTACTTATGCAATGGCAGATTCTTGCTTCCAACACTGCTTTGTGTTTGTGTCACGGCATATCCCAGTAAAATTTCGCCCTGCACTGTCTGAAAATTTGGATCCATCCACAAAAAAGAACCATATCGGTTCAAATGAAAGGTAAAACCTTCATGATTTTAACCCAATCAGGTTTTCTTCAGTGCCCCGGTTTCCTTCCGATTCCTTTCATCCCCCTTTTTCCCCTTGGGGAAAGGGAAAAAAGAAAAGGTGGGGGGATGAAAAAAACCCAACAGCTTGAAAGAGTGACGTTACCCGGCGTGGGGAGAGAACCTGAAGCCTGAGATGCTGTGCTGAGAGAAAAACCCGGGGGTTGAGAATGGTTTTAGATGTCACGTTGGGGCCAAAAGGGGAATGAGGGGTGTCCACAACTTACCCCGCTGTTTTATCCAGCAAATTTGGGCTGCAACTGCGCCTGTAAACGGGAAGGTCCCCCCCTTCCCAGCGGGCCCCAGTCTGCAAAAATAATATCCAACGGGGTCATGTTTCGGGCCTCCCATGGGCCTGTGCTAGAACCCCCCGGGCATGCCCCTTTCCCTTTTTTCCGAAAAAAGACTTGAAGGTTTTGGGGGTAGTCCCCCGGGCCTAGTGCAGGGGCCCCCGGAAATTAGCTTTTTTTAGTTTTGGGAAAGGGACTCAAGCATCTTCTAAAGGGGAAAGGGAGTTGTCTTCACCCCCTAAATTACCGAATTTGCAGGGAGAGGGGGTTACCCCTTTGTCCTATGGAGCGGGGGTTTTCGGGGAATAGGACAGACACCCAGGAAAAAGGGTCCGATTATTGGCTTGTGGTTCCCCCTTTTCTTTTTTTGGGTTTTTGCAGGAGGGGGACAGTTTCCTGCTTTGTTGCAGCCCAAAGCAAGAAAGCGAGGGGCCTTGGCTTGTGGGCCCCGGGGGTCGGCCACCATCACAGGAGCGGGCTTGTTCCCCCCTATGCACCCAGCCCTATTCTCGTTTCCTTTTTGCAATAGAAAGCCCCAAAACCCAATCTTTTGTAGAGCCCTTGAAATCAGGGAACATCCCCAACTGTTTCTTGATGGGTTCCAGCAGGCGACCCCCCAAAAAGAATGGTCAGCATCCGAGCATGTGGTTTTCTCAAACGGGGAAATCCCAAAATCAGAGAACATTCTGAACTCCGTGCACGGTTTTTCCAAAAATTTTGGGGTTGGGATGTCCTTCGGGGTCCTGTTCAAAAACTTTTACCCCTCTGGAGGCGCAGTGTTTCCCCACCCATTTCTGCCTTTTATGGGGGATTGGCCCCAAAATGGGCCCTTTCTGAATCCCCTGCTTTAACTTCCGAAAAGGACCATAAATTTTTCAAAGGGTGTTGTGTAGTTCTTCGACCTGGCCCTATTTCCTGTAATAGGGCAAGGGTTGTTTTCGGGGGGCCCGGAAATTTCCCACCTGTTAAGACAGACGTTTGGGGACTCGGGGGGAATGTAACTTTAAATGTTCGGGCTTCCCCTTTGCCCCCCCCTTGCAGGGAGGCCTGTGAGATAAGGGGTCTGCCGTAGGGCCCCCCCCCCCAAAAACCTGAACCCCCCTTTCCCCTGGTCAGCTGACCCCGGGTCCCCGGGTCCCCTTTCCCCCGGATGTTCTTGCAGTGGTCCAGCGGGTGTGCTTCCTTGGGGCAGCAAACAGACATTTTTTTCCCCGACTTGTCATATGAGGTTTAGCCAATCGTTTTCCTCCTTTCTTGTCATCCTATGCTGTTAGAGCCTTTCTCCCACTGTAAACCCCTGCTCCCGTACCATAAGGTTCCACGTAGGGTGGGTGGGTTTTTGGGTTTCCCTATTCCCCCGATCGCTTCCATAAATTGGGCATTTCAGTGCAAGTGCCAAACCCTCTTGGGCCGGAAATGGAATGGTGACCCCCCGGAAGGGGGGGGCATTAACCCAGAAGGAAGAGGATGGGGCATCCCGATGGGGCAGTAAAAGGGGGGGCTGGGGTAGGGGAAGGTTTACATTTAAAAGGGGTAAAAGAAGGGGTGGTTACAGGGGGCAGGGTGACTTGGACACCCGGTGGGTGTTTCTGGGGGGTGGGGTTTTCCCATTTTTGCGAAGTTTTTGCTACCCCCTGAATTTTTCTCTCCCCCCCCCAAGACAAGTCCCCCTGCCATTAAGGGTGGGCGGGACAGTTTTCCCCTTTTCCCTTTTTTTTTAAAAAAACTTTCCCCGGGGATATACACATAGGGAGCTGCACCCCCAAGCCCCCCCCTTCTTTATGAAAACCCTCTTGTTTCACTTTTTTACCAGGGTTCAGCCATCAACAAAATTCCAAAATCCCTTTAATTATTCTTTTTGTATGAACCCTAGTATTTTCCCTCCCCTTTTTCTCAAAAAATTTTGCGGTCTTAAATACATTCCTACTTGCAAATTCTTCAGACTAGTTCATTATTCTTCCTAAACAACAATTAAATCTTATCAAAATTTTTATTTCCCCCTAAAACCCCAGAAAATGGGCGTGCCCCTAAAAACCCCAAAACCAAAAAACCTTTTTTGTAGTTCTTTTTTTCCCACAGTCAATGTTTCGTTTTCCCCAGGACATCAAGGGCCAAAAAAATTTGTATCGAATGTTATAAAACCGATTTCAGGCACGCTGTGCTCCCCCTTTTTTCCTTTTTCACCAAAAGGGAAAACTTTAAAATTAAAATTACCATTTAAAAATTTAAATTTTCAATTTAATAAAAAGATTTTTTTTTTTTTTCCCCCCCCAAACCAGCTGACCATCCCCCGCCCACCCCAGGACTTTTGGGAAACCCCCTGTTAATTCCCAGGGGAAAATTTTCCCCAAAACCCCAAACTTTTATGCTCTTCTCTCAGTGCCTTAAAAAAACCCCCGCGTCCCGCTTGCTTTTAAACGTTCCAAAACAATTTAATTTCAAATAAAAAAAAGAAAATAAACCCCCCCAAGGATTTCATTTGACAGGTAAAAGGTTCAAAAGCATGGGCCCACCCGTTTTCCTGTCAGGGGGTGAAAAACCAATTTAAACCCATGAAAAAATTGTACAACAGCCACTAGACCCAAAAAAAATCTGCTCGGATAAGCAAAGTAAAACTTAAATTACCCCGGACAGATAAACCCAAAGTGATTTCGCCTTTATTCCATCTGGTCTGCCAGTAGAAGTGACCAGTTTTTTTCGGTAAAAATCAGATCCCAAACCCCCTGCCCCCCAAAGTTTCAAGGGACATCTTTTAAAATTTGGGAAAATAAACCTCAAAGGGGCTATTTTTACCTTGTGGGGCCCCCCAAAATTAAACTTAAAAATAACAAAGGGTGCCCCAGAAAACAAAATCACAAAATGCCTTGCTGCTTTGGAAAAAGCTTTTTTGTTTAAATTTACAAAAAGGTGGGGTTTTTTTTTTCCTTTTTGCAAAATTTTTTAAATGAGAAAGGGATCCCTTTTAGCTGGGGTGGGGTTTTATTGGCACGTCCTTTTCTCTAGTTCCCCCTCATGCTCAGAAAAGCTTTGGACACAAGGGGGGTAACTTTGATTTGGCCCATTTTGATTACCCGACGATGTCTAAAAAAGCCTTTTCTACAGGCGGCCCCTTTTGGGTTTACCCCAAACAATGAAAAAAAGATTTTACCCACAGCTTTTTTTCATTTTTATTATATAGGGATGTGCCATTATATATAATATTTAAAATATATATTATATTTAAAAAATATAAATAAAATATTATATATATTATATATATATATTTATATAAAATATATATAACAATATATATTTAAAGTCCCATGTTTAGGGATATAATAACTAATACATTAAAATTTGAGAAAAAAGGATCACCATTTTATATATATATAAAAAACCCTTTTTTCCCATTTCCCAACAAAAAAGGCGGGGGAAGGAGTTGGGGTATTCCCTTTTCCCACTAACTTACTAAATTTTCTCCTGCACCCCCGTTTTCATTTCCCCTCTTTATCCACACCATCAGATTATTTCAGCCATTTTCTCTAAGAGTGGCGCTTGATTCACCTGGTTCAGCTTCTTGATCGTTTTGTTGAATGGCTCCCTTAATTTCACTCTCATCATGGGATCATAACCTTATCTCCTACTAATAATTCTTAACCTTCTCTGGAAACACCTGCCACTTTCTATCCCCAATCACCTGTGTCTCCTGTCCCAACCAGTGAGCAGGGCCCTCACACCTTGTGTCTGATTTGTTAGTAGCTTTTTACTAAGTAATTTCTGTTTTCTGTCCGTACAATGTAGAGGGCTCTACAATATAAAGGGCTTTGGAATATGTTGGCATTATATAAATAAAGATTATTATTATTATTATTAACAACAACAACATTATACCTTCTGTTAATAATCTTTATATATGATATGTGTGCCACTTTTCCATTCAAATTCTACGGTACAGATCAAGATAACCTCTTGTATTGGGCAATTGACAACTGCCTCATAGGGGTATTTACCTTCCTCTGGATCAACACTATAGGATTATAGGTTGGAGTTGATAGACGTGCCTTTTTCCAATCTTATCTACTATATTTTACTTGGCGATCACACATTTATCCCCTTTTTGTTAATAGCTGTTAAATATCAATTTTAAAAATGTACAGTAGGTAATACAGCAGGTCATCGCCTAGGTAGTTGCACTATACAGATTTAGTAAAATCAAAGATTCCTTACTAAAACTTTATAAAATAATGTGCAAGGCTCAACTTCAGCTTGGAAAAGCGAAGCAGGACTCGAATATAACCAAGAATAACGAAGTAAATTGTTATTCTCCAATGTCTTTACATGTCTAAATCTGTGTAATGCAACTACATAGCAGCAACATTTCAGGCTCAGATCAGGTTGAAAATAGCTCCATATAAAGGCTGAAATGTTGACATGGGTAGATTAGAAATGTATGTGTTTACTAATTATGTGCAAGTGCTGCTTTGCTTATTCAAACTGAAAAAAAATCAGATTTGCTAATGGTATTAATAATAAAAAAAAACTTCAAATGTTAATGTGTAGGAAAACATTTATTTATTTATTTATTTTACTCCAGGCATCTAGATTGCTGGCGCGGCCGACTAGCTCTGAAACGCCAAGTGCTGCTGAGCTTGTCAGTGCTATAGAAGAACTTGTTAAAAGCAAAATGGTAAGTGCCATTTTATTGTGATACGTAATCATAATTAACTCCTGAAAGATGCAGCAATTTTTGGATTTTTGTTTTTCTTCTCCTTGCTTTCCAAGTGTCATAAGTCTTTATTTTTTTCATCTACATCATACTTGCCAACTGTTGAAAGTGTCCTTCAGGGAGATATGTAGCGTGCCCCCCCAGCATTTGTATAACCACACCCTTGTTGCAACAAGCCACACACCATTACAAAAACTACATCAACTGTGTAACGGATATGGAACAAAGCTAAATGAGGGTTTTGGCATCATTCAGGCTCTCCTGGACGTTGAATAGCCTATTCAGCATCCAGGAGAACTGGGAGATGCCACTAAATTGTGCCTGAACCTGAAACATTACACTACTACCAATATTACCATCATACAGTGACCATATAGTGGTAGAAACCAATGTACACAGGCCCTGAAGACTGTATATTACCTCCATATAGTGACCATATAGGGATATATACCAGTGTACATTGGCTCTGTAGACATATAAAAAGAAGGAGACGTCTTCTATGACTGGAATTGTTCTCTTTTCTGTTTCTTCTCCAATTTATCCAGACCTCCATGATGATGTTTCCTGGCCACGAAGCGTCCCTGCAGAATTTACCACACAAACATTTTAGAATTCACATTATTCTAGCACTTCCCTTACTGTGCTCCCCCTCTGTACAAACTCCACATGGGGTGAGAGGTAGGGAGGGTATGGGGTAATAAGTGGAGGTGGTAGGGAGTTATAGGTTGAGGTGAGGGGGCTATAGGATGATAGATGTAGGTGGTGATGGGTTTATGGTGTGATAGGTGGGAGTTATATTTTTGTTTGCAGTAGGATGCATAACACAATACGAACATTGGAATTCAATTAAAAAAAACACACAAAACGTGCAAACATTTTTTGTTTAAAAAAACAAGCCCTGACAACAGCCCTTTTTAAAAAAAAAAAAAAAAAAAAAAAGATCCAAGGCTGGTCCGACCTAGTCCAGTGAATCCAGAGCACTCCAAAAGGGAAACCTGTACATAAACAAACATTACATGTATACAAATACATGGGCTGGGTAGCCTATTCAGTGTGCAGTGAAGTTGGGTGACACCCATAACTCACAGGTAACATCCAGCTTTCCATGAATGCTGGAGTGTCACCCATGGATGGAGTGTCACTCAGCTTTCCAGAATACTGGATAGGCTATCCAGCTTCTGCCCCTCAACTTCTGCCCCCTGCAGCCTGTCTCCTACCCTCTGCACAGCTGACAGGTCGCAAGTGGAAGAAGACAGGCTACAGAGGGCAGGAGATAGGAAGCAAGGAGTAACTCCTGCAGCCTGTCTTCTGCCCTCTGCGGCCACTGGAGACAAACTGCAGGATCAAGGGGTCAGGAGACAAGGAGGCAACTTCTGTCTCCTCTGACTTATCTCAAACCTCCTGCGGCTGCTGGAAACAGACCGCAGGAGACAGGAGCAAAGTACTGATGTACTGCAATGTATAGGTACATAACCCAATACAACAGTGTAATAGGATTACCTGTACAGGGCAGCCTTGTAGGCCCCTGGATGCCAATGAAACAAAAGAGCACGCCACGATCGCAGGCTACAACAGACCACTGACCCATTGTTTACCTGTATTTACCGCAGAGTCGATATGGTTTAATGGCTGGGATCAGATCTGTCTCCAGCCCAGCCATTAACAGCGATTGTTAGCTGTAACTCACTGCCAGCTCCCACCGCATATGTAGTAGGCTTAGCGAGTGATTGACTTATCAGTATTCCGGAGCACACCCACTGCTGTCTGAGGGGAAAACTGTCTGTGTGTTGTCAGTGCTCTATAGCACATCCTTTGGTATCAGTGGTCAGAGCCTGCCCTTGTGAATATGTGGGTGTGCAGGACCAGTCTATATACCCATAAAGTGATGTGTATTATTGGAGGTATAAATTATAAATACGTAAAATGGTCTTGGTTCTACTCTAAGGACTGCCTGAGATTTTAGGGGTTATAGAAGTGGCTGTTTCACAACACAAATATATAGTTGTCTTTCCAACTCATCTTCTTTGGAGTCTCAAACCAATGAGACATTTTTATGCTTTATCTTGTGGATATGCTATGATTCCGTAAGGTGATCAGACATCCCGCTTTTGGTGGGACAGTCATGCTTTTGGTGACTTTTGGAAGTGTCCCACGGCCCTGGCAATGTCCTGGCAGGAAGCCCATTGTCCCGATTTTACTTTGTCTGGACATGCATATAGTTGAATTTGCTACTGCTCCTCTGAGTACAGGGGGGAAAGGAATGTTTATTACCATGTTTGAGGCTGTTATTGGTATATTGTACTGTACTAATTCAGACATCCATGGGGTGCTGTGGGCTGTGAAAGAGACTGTTTAAAAAAAATATGTGGAGAGGTAGAAGCAAGACAGGAAGTGACCTGGATCAGATTTGTATATGGCTGGATAAGAAGCTGCAATTTGCCGTATTTGTCTGGGCTGAAAGGGGCACTAGACTGCAACTGCATTGCAATCTTGGAGTTGTAAGGAAGAGCTTGCCGGGGGGAGTGGGGTGTTGGGCCTTAACCCAGATGTAGTCAGGTGCCTTTTCAGTGAGCTCATCTGTAGGCTCCATAATCCTGCTTAATCAAGCCCTCAAAACACATTATTCACCTTCCTGCTGTGGATATATTTGCTCAGGAGAACCTAAAGATCATTTTGACCCATTCTAACCTCAGCAGCCGAGGCCTTTTATACTCGGACTTCCCGCATGTCATGCGCCATCTTGCTGGCGCAGAAGGGGATGCTCTCACCAAAGCCACAGCCACCGCACCTATTATTTACCCAACTCTCCTTGCTGCATTGAGACGTCTCTGTTCTAGGTCTGGTGAGTCCAATCATTCCTGCATCTCAGCATACAGCCTGTGTGACGACCATGGAACTCCCGATCTCTCCTGCACCTGGGTGCCATGACTGGATGAGTACTCTCTACTTTCCCGCACGCCTGTATACTAAACAGTGTGCACCTGCTGCATAGCGGTATTGCCGGTTGCAGCATCACCTACACTACGGACTTTATATTACTCTATTACTCATATCTATATCACAACGGCAGATCAACTGAAGAATCTTCTGGCGCTCCTGAATATATGTGTATATACACTCACCGGCCACTTTATTAGGTACACCATGCTAGTAACGGGTTGGACCCCCTGGATTGAGATCTGGTGACTGTGGAGGCCATTTGAGTACAGTGAACTCATTGTCATGTTCAAGAAACCAGTCTGAGATGATTCCAGCTTTATGACATGGCGCATTATCCTGCTGAAAGTAGCCATCAGATGTTGGGTACATTGTGGTCATAAAGGGATGGACATGGTCAGCAACAATAGGCTGTAGGCTGTGGCGTTGCAACGATGCTCAATTGGTACCAAGGGGCCCAAAGAGTGCCAAGAAAATATTCCCCACACCATGACACCACCACCACCAGCCTGAACCGTTGATACAAGGCAGTATGGATCCATGCTTTCATGTTGTTGACGCCAAATTCTGACCCTACCATCCGAATGTCGCAGCAGAAATCGAGACTCATCAGACCAGGCAACGTTTTTCCAATCTTCTACTGTCCAATTTCGATGAGCTTGGGCAAATTGGAGCCTCAGTTTCCTGTTCTTAGCTGAAAGGAGTGGCACCCGGTGTGGTCTTCTGCTGCTGTAGCCCATCTGCCTCAAAGTTCGCCGTACTGTGCGTTCAGAGATGCTCTTCTGCCTACCTTGGTTGTAACGGGTGGCTATTTGAGTCACTGTTGCCTTTCTATCAGCTCGAACCAGTCTGCCCATTCTCCTTTGACCTCTGGCATCAACAAGGCATTTCCGCCCACAGGACTGCCGCTCACTGGATGTTTTTTCTTTTTCGGACCATTCTCTGTAAACCCTAGAGATGGTTGTGCGTGAAAATCCCAGGAGATCAGCAGTTTCTGAAATACTCAGACCAGCCCTTCTGGCACCAACAACCATGCCACGTTCAAAGGCACTCAAATCACCTTTCTTCCCCATACTGATGCTCGGTTTGAACTGCAGGAGATTGTCTTGACCATGTAGACATGCCTAAATGCACTGAGTTGCCGCCATGTGATTGGCTGATTAGAAATTAAGTGTTAACGAGAAGTTGGACAGGTGTACCTAATAAAGTGGCCGGTGAGTGTATATAATCTAACAGTCTCAGCTTTTTTCATGGTCAAACCGAGCTGATTCACTCCAAATCTGGAAGTTATTCCCTATTTAATCCATGTCTAAATAGTGGGGATGTAAACTACAGACACCCAGCTAACAACCCTACGTCTGTTTTGTCTGAGAGATCTTAACCTTTCCTGACCTTTTGGCCACAACCATGTTAAAATGCTGAGAATTCCAAGTTTACACAAAGCTACTAAGAGAGAATGAAATCTACAGATGGGGCTTCCTGTTCAAGTTAATCATATTCAAAGATGTCTCACAGCACAGCTACAATACACTGGATGAAGTGAGATCACTGTTAAGAAGTTGACACACACGCTCTTCTTCTGCTGCAAGTCTCGTTGGCAAAAAGCACCCAAGACCTGAAATAACACCCATCTTGTCACATTAGTCGTTGCGGTCCAAAATAAGAGCAGCTGACTGATGCAAACTGTATCCTTTTTGTTTTACTCTTTCTTTCGTTGGAGACTCCAGTACTCACCTTACTGGGACTTATGTTACCTTTACATAGGTTCAAGGTGGGACTTGCCTCCTTGGCTATTCCTTTTAGGAATGTATTAACTCATCCTGTTTTTGTTTATATACTTTGCCTTGTTTTTATCTCCGCCCTTTTTGTAGAGGATAATTTGCCTCTTCTGAAACTTTGTAACTCTCTCAAGGTGTTACATTTAACTGTAAATTTTTACTTTGCTGCCCAGATATTATGTCTTTACTCTAGCCATATCAATTAAGTTTCGTAAATTCAATGTAAATGGTTTGAACTCCCTGTCCAAGCGTTCCCTGCTTCGGAGAGACGCGCTTACTTCGAGTGCAGACGTAATTTGTATCCAAGTGATTCACCTAACTTCTGCAGATGCCACAAAGGTTAAAAATAATTCATTTTCTCACATATACCAAGTAAATGTGCCAAAAAAGAGAGCTGGTATGGCTATTCTAATTAAAAACTCATTCTCCTTCTAATATATTGATTATGTTGTGGATTCGGAGGGTAGATATATCATCTTGATCTGTGAATTAAATTCCATAATCTTTACACTGGTTTCTCTCTATGCCCCTAACGATAAGCAAATCCCATTCCTTAAAAACAGTTCTTTCCACAACTTGGAATGTAAGAAAGGGTGGGCTAATACTCTGTGGTGATTTTAATGCTGTCATATCTAAAGATTTGGACTTGGAGTTGAGCCTCGTTACGTTCATGATCTCCACTCTGTTTTACTACAAGAGGACCTACATGATGTATGGAGATACAGTACATCCACATTACGGAAAGGGATTATACCTTTTATTCCAATCTCCTATCTGTCCATACTGGTATATATTTCTTTTTGTTGGACAGACATATTTTAGAACAAATGTTATCTTTGGAGATAGGTTGCATTACTTGGTCTTATCATACTCATGTAGATGTAGCCCTTCAAAACCCCCACCACACGTCCAAGAAGTCCCTATGGAGATTAAATAATTTTTTAATAAAACATGTCTAATGTTTACTTCTTAAAATCCATGTTACAAGACTATTTCTCAATTAATACCTCCTCGGTATCCTCACCCTCTATCCTATGATGTGCCCATAAGGCATACATAAGATTATCATCATACAAATGGTGTCCAGAGAAAAAACTACTCCAAGCAAAGCTTAATTCTATCGTAGCAAACATTAGGAAAGCTGACGTTGACTTTAAATCTAGCCCATCTCCAGAAAAACAAAGAACATCCATATAACCTTAGGAATGACTTACGTTATTTAGATCTGTTTAAACATGAGCACAACTTGGCAAAAATGAAATGGCGCTTTTACGTCCAAGGAGATAAGGCGGGGAAACTTCTGGCGAATAGAATTAAATCTCACCATGCTAAAACTAGAATTGCCCATCTCTCTTCGCCCTCCAGCTCTAAAATTATTAATCCTATTGACGTTGCATACCATTTTGCAGACTTTTACTTGCAATTGTATAATCTGCAAACCAGTGAAAATATCCCCCCCCCCCATCAGATAAGGCTATTAACCAATTCTTTTCTTCCCTCTCCTTACCCTCACTAGATGGATCGCAACGTAAAACCTTAAATGCACCTACCATGAAGTCCAAAAAACGATGCAAGCTGCTAAAACAAATAAGTCGCCTGGACAACATTACAGATAAATACTATCAGATATTTTCAGTGATCTTTTTCCCGCACTTTATGAATTTATGCAACAATATATGCTTTCTCCAGCCCCTTACCTAAACTTTTAGCTGTAATAATCACAACTATACCCAAACCTGACAAATCACCAGATAACCTGCCCAAGTACCTGCTTATTCTTCTGTTAAATACAGACATCAAGTTATACGCTAAAATTCTGGCTACCTGTATTAATGCAATATTGCCTAAACTCATACACAATCATCAAGTAGGCTTTGTCCGTGGAAGGCAAGCTAGAGATGCGACAAGGCGTCTTCTTCAAATCACTGGTTCCTCTTCTTATGACAGTTTTCCTGTCATTAGATGTGGAAAAAGCTTTTGATAGGATAAGGTCAATTGGTACTATCTCAAATTAGTACTGATTAATTTTGGCTTCTCAGGATTTATCCATTTATACACATGCCCTTCAGCTAGGGTTCTCACATTGGGTTTCGTCTCCTCATCTTCTGAGCTTTTAATCTTTGTGTTATGCATGGAGCCGTTAGCGAAACATATTCACTCCAATCCCTCAATTTCCGGCATCATGGTAAACCATATCTCACATAAGATCAGCTTATACGAGGAAGACATGATGCTTATGGTCACCAACCCTCTTAACTCCATAACAGAAATAACACAATCTCTTTATTTTACTCCTTGCCCTACTGCAAACCTAACAGAACTAAGGGCGAAATGTATGAATCTCGCCACGTCGGGGCGCACCTTTCCGTCGGTTTTCCAGGGAAATCTGCGCCTGATTTATGTCGGGGCCGGGGCGCGCTCATACATCCTATGTAAAGTCCGCCACGCCTCGCCAGTGTGTGGGGCGCAGTGCGGGTCTGAGGCGCAGTGCGGGGCTGCGCCTATGATTCGCTGTCCGAGGCGGTGCGCTCGTACATGCGGGCAAAAGTCCACCGCGCCTCGCCAGTGTTTGGGGCGCAGTGCGGGACTTAGGCGCAGTGCAGCGCTGCGCCTAAGATTCGCCGTCCGAGGAGGTGCGCTTATACATGCGGGGAAAAGTCCGCCGCGCCTCGCCAGTGTATGGGGCACAGTGCGGGGACATGGGCACAGTGCGGGGACATGGGCGCTGTGCGGGACTGTGCCTCACATGTATTCCGATGAGAGAGGCTGGAGAACAGCGAGAAATCATTAAAGATGTCCGTGCGGAGTATGAATAAAAAAATCGCCTTTATAAAGGCGGAAAACAGTCTCAAAAAAAAGAGCTCAAACCTCAAAAATAAAAAATACATAAAAAAAATCACTTTCCAAAAATCTAGAACGGCGCTATATCAAGAATTCGGATATTGGAAATTGCCGGGAAATACACTAATTGAAATTCTGAAAGCTATTCTCATTGGTCGGCAGAAACCGGCCAATCAGAATAGGAGCGACAGTGAACCATTAAAACCTACGGAGAACTATTGACCAATCAGAATCAAAGGCGGGACAGTTCAAAATACAGTAAAAATGCTGAAAAGAGCTGATTGGTTGAGCTAGCGGTGGCTTGGCTATCGCAGCCAATCAGAGCGCGAGCTACTTCTCCTATTGTAGTCTATGGAGAGATGGGCCCAATGCAATCTCGGCTCTCAACGCCGTGCGGCATGGAGTATGAATAAAAAAAATTTTTTATTAAATGTAAAATATTCTCTGAAAAAAGCTCAAACATTCTATAAACATAAATCAATTCTATCCCGAACAACGCGTTTGTCGCCGAGACCGGCGCTACATCGGGAATTGCAATAGAGGGAATTGCCGGGAAATACAGTAATTCAAATTCTGTAAGCTATTCTCATTGGTCGGCATAAACCAGCCAATCAGAATAGGAGCGACAAAGACCCATTATAAGCTATGGAGGAGAATTGACCAATCAGAATAGGAGCGACAAAGACCCATTATAAGCTATGGAGAAGTTTTGACCAATCAAAATCAAAGGCGGGACAGTTCAAAAGACAGTAAAATACAGAAAAGAGCTGATTGGCTGAGCTAGCGATGGCTTGGCTATCTCGGCCAATCAGAGCGCGAGCTACTTCTCCCATTGTAGTCTATGGAGAGATCGGTGCAAAGCAATCTCGGCGCTCAGCGCCGTGCGTCATGGAGTATGAATAAAAAAATAATTATTATTAAGTGTAAATCATTATCAGATAAAGAGCTCAAACCTTCTCAAAAATAAATCAGTTTAATCCCGAACAACGCGTTTGTCGCCGAGACCGGCGCTACATATGGAATTGCAATAGAAAGAATTGCCGGGAAATACAGTAATTCAAATTGTATCAGCTATTCTGAGTGGTCGCCATAAACAAGCCAATCAGAATAGGAGCGACAAAGACTCCTTATATCCTATGGAGAAGTATTGACACATCAGAATAGGAGCGACAAAGACCCATTATACACTATGGAGGAGAATTGACCAATCAGCTTAGCCAATCAGAGCGCGAGCTACTTTCTCATAGAGTTCTATGGGAAAAGAAATGCAGAGCGAGCTCTGTTTGTGATTGGCTAAGTTAAAAGAGGCGCGGTTATTTGGACCAATGGGAGAGCGAGCGACGCTCCTATGGGTTTTCTAATACAATCTGAAATAAAACTGTACATGGCCGAAATCAAATGATAATACTGCCGAAGTTTTCCCGATGTGTATATAAAATGAATAATAATATGGGGGTAATATCAAAAAAATATATAATTCAATAAAATCAGGTTCATTTCTTTATTTTCGTTAGCCAAGGATCAATAGTATGGGTGTAACGAAAAAAAAGAAATAAACCTGATTTTATTGATTTAATTTTTTTTTTTTTGTTACCCCCATATTACTATTCATTTTATATACACATCGGGACAACTTCTGTTGTCTTATCATTTGATTTCGGCCATGTACAGTTTGATTTCAGATTCCATTAGAAAACCCATAAGAGCGTCGCTCGCTCTCCCATTGGTCCAAATAACCGTGCCTCTTTTAACTTAGCCAATCACAAACAGAGCTCGCTCTGCATTTCTTTTCCCATAGAACTCTATGAGAAAGTAGCTCGCGCTCTGATTGGCTAAGCTGGACGAGTCCCCGCCGCTTCAACCAATCAGCTCTTTTCTGCCTTTTTACTGTCTTTTGAACTGTCCCGCCTTTGAATATGATTGGTCAATTTTTCTCCATAGGTTAGAATGGGCCACTGTCGCTCCTATTCTGATTGGTCAATTCTCCTCCATAGGTTAGAATGGGCCACTGTCGCTCCTATTCTGATTGGCTGATTTATGCCGACCAATGAGAAGAGCTTAAACAATTTGAATTACTGTATTTCCCGTCAAGTCTCTCTATTGCAATTCCTTATGTAGCGCCGGTCTCGGCGACAAACGCGTTGTTAGCGATTTGACTGCTTTATTTTTAGAGAAGGTTTCAGCTCTTTATCTGATAATGATTTACACTTAATAAAAATTATTTTTTATTCATACTCCATGCCGCACGGCGCTGAGCGCCGAGATTGCATTGCACCGATCTCTTCATAGACTACAATGGGAGAAGTAGCTCGGGCTCTGGCTGGGATAGGCAAGCCACCGCTAGCTCCGCCAATCAGCTCTTTTCTGTATTTTTACTGTATTTTGAACTGTCCCGCCTTTGATTTTGATTGGTCAAAACTTCTCCATAGGATATAATGGGTCTTTGTCGCTCCTATTCTGATTGGTCAATACTCCTCCATAGGATATAATGGGTCTTTGTCGCTCCTATTCTGATTGGTCAATAGTCCTCCATAGGATATAATGGGTTTTTGTCGCTCCTATTCTGATTGGCTGGCTTCTGTCGACCAATCAGAAGAGCTTAAACAATTTGAATTACAGTATTTCCCGGCAATTCTCTCTATTGCAATTCCTTATGTAGTGCCGGTCTCGGCGACAAACGCGTTGTTAGGGATTTAACTGATTTATTTTTAGAGAAGGTTTCAGCGCTTTATCTGATAATATTTTACACTTAATAAAAATGATTTTTTTATTCATACTCCATGCCGCACGGTGCTGAGCGCCGAGATTGCATTGCGCCCATCTCTCCATAGACTACAATGGGAGAAGTAGCTCGCGCTCTGATTGGCTGGGATAGCCAAGCCCCCGCTAGCTCAGCCAATCAGCTCTTTTCAGCATTTTTACTGTATTTTGAACTGTCCCGCCTTTGATTTTGATTGGTTCAAACTTCTCCATAGGTTATAATGGGTCCCTGTCGCTCCTATTCTGATTGGTCGAGATAGCCAAGCCGCCGCTAGCTCGGCCAATCAGCTCTTTTCTGCATTTTTACTGTATTTTGAACTGTCCCGCCTTTGATTCTGATTGGTCAATAGTTCTCCATAGGTTTTAGTGGTTCACTGTCGCTCCTATTCTGATATGCTGGTTTATGCCGACCAATGAGAATAGCTTTCAGAATTTGAATTACTGTATTTCCCGGCAATTTCCAATATCCTAATTCCTGATATTGCGCCGTTCTCGATTGTCGGAAAGTGATTTTTTTAAAGTATTTTTTATTTTTGAGGTTGAGCTCTTTTCTGACAATGTTTTTCGCCTTTATAAAGGCGATTTTTTTGGACTCATACTCCATGCTGCACGGAGCGGAGCGCCGAGATTTCTCTTGCGATCTTCTTTATGCTTCCTCTCATGTTCCGTTCTTGCTTCACTTCGCCGCCGCCGAAGCATTTAGACCAAAATAAACTAGGTCTGCCTGTCGGAGCTGCCGAGCGCTGCATTGCGCCGCGGGGTTTTCGAGCGCGCCGCGTCCCGCCCCGGAACGCCTCACCGCGCCCATTGCCCGCCCCTTCATGCGGGGCGCAGCTGAAAGTGCCAAACGCTGCGCCTAACACTGCATCCCTGCGTCCGACAGGGGGATTCGGGCCGGGAGGCGCAGTTTACTCCTAAAAACAGGCGAAAAGCCCATTCATACATGTTGCCCTAACTTCTCATTACTACCTTAACTAACCCAACCTCCCAATTGACCACCATAGCACATTTCAGTTTAACATGGTCTAAGGACTACATTGACTATGTGAGAATAAAAGTAATCTGTTCTCCTGAGAAACCCATATCTTTAGCCCCGTCTCGACATTGGATGTACCCATACGTCCTAGCGTATGCAGGGGGGTTGTGTGTATTGGCAGGCACGGAGGAGAAGCAGGGGGGTTGTGTGTATTGTATCCTCTTCACTGCCTCTCCTCCATGCCTGTGGCTGCCAATACACACATTCCTGTGGCTGCCAATACACCCTCCCCCGCTCTTCACTGCCTCTGGTCCCTGCATGTTGCTGCCAATACACACAACCCCCCTGCACATCCTCTCACTGCTTCTCCTCCTTGCCTGCCAATACACACATCCCTGCCCCTAACGTCCTCTTCACTGCTTCTCCTCCATACCTGCCAATACACACAACCCCCCCTGCATGTCCTCTCACTGCTTCTCCTCCTTGCCTGCCAATACACACATCCCTGCCCCTCCTCTTCACTGCCTTTCCTTTGCATGTGCATTCTCGTCCACGACCTGGGCGGGACAGAATGCTTCCCAGACCTGAAAACAAACACCGTTGCTAAGCACATGTAAAACAGCCCGTTCTCTAAAACCGTAGCACTTTCCTAATAGTAACCAAGGATGTACATCCTTAGATTTTTGGTCCCCACATTTTTAACTATGATCTTCGTAGTGAGACAACCCCATTAACCACCTTAGCACATTTCAGTTTAACATGGTCTAAGGACTACATTGACTGTTTGGGAATAAAAGTAATCTGTTCTCCCGGATGTATGGGTATGTCCTGGAGATCGTGCGGGCTTACCAGCGAGTCCCACATGATTGCAACATGTGACCAGCGGGATATTACCGCTGGCCTCATGCTGCATCACCTCCGGCCGGAGTGAGCTCCGGCCGCGGGTGATTAACCCCTGAGCTGCAGCCAACTCTTATCTGTTAAGCTCCCTTCTTCTGCCTGTTCTCGGCGCCACTGTTGTCTCCTACCAGAGAGCCCAGGAGTGTAATAAACACTTCCAGGGCTGTCTGTGACATCACCATGCCCGCAATGCATTGTGGGCATTGCCGGGCAGGGTGAATGACAGTCGCCATGGAGACCGTTATTGAGCATTTACAATCCCGCAAAAAAAAAGTCCTTACACAGCTCTGTATACAGAAAAATAAAAAAATTATGGCTATCAAAAGATAGCGATGCATAAATGTTGTTTTACACAATAAAAACACTTTCTTTTTAAAGCGCTTCAGCATAAAAAAAACTATATAAATTGGGTATCGCCAAAATTGTATTGATCCACAGAGTAAAGCTAACTTGTTATGTACACTGCACGGTTAAAAATAAAAATAAAAAACACTACTAGGATTGCAGTATTTTCTTCACCCTGCCTTCCAGAAATCAAATTTAAAACTGATCAAAAAGCATTGTCCCCCCAAAAATGATACCAATAAAAACGTCAACTCATCCCGCAAAAAACAAGCCCCTACACATCTCCGTACTCAGAAAAATAAAAAAGTTATGGCTCTCAGACTTTGGTATTGCAAAAAATGTGTTTAGCTTTTTGAATAAAAGTGTTTTTATTCTGTAAAAGCAGTAAAACATAAAACATATACAAATTGAGTATCTCTAAACGTATCGACCTGCTGAGTAAAGCTAGCATGTAATTTTATACCACACGGTGACCGTTGTAAAAAATAAAAATAAAAAACACTACCAGAATTGCTGTATTTTGTTCAAAATGCCTCACAAAAACCTTAATAAAAAGTGATCAAAGCATTATATGCACCCCATAATGGTACCAATAAAAACATCAACTCATCCTGCAAAAAACAAGCCCGTAATCAGCTCCATATACAAGAAAATTTAAAAAGTTACGGCTGTCAGAATAGGACAACATAAAAATGCAATTTGTTATAAATGCATTTCTATTGTATAAAAGTAATAAAACATAAAAAACTAAATAAAATTTATATCATTGTAATTGTACCAACCTGCATAATAAAGTTATCGTGTTATTTATCCCGCAGGGCGAGCACTGTAAAATTGAAACCTAAAAAACAATGACAGAACTGCCCCACCCCTAAAAATTTTCATGGCCAAATGCCCAAAAAAAAAACTATGGAACACCTGTACACCCAAAATGCACAAAATGCACAATACACCCCTAGACGAGATCCATGAGGGGTGTTGAATCCAAAATGGAGTGACTTTCAGCGGACGCACATACAGCTAAAGAGGCCGACGGCGCTCCAGGCCCATGGCAGCGGCCTGGAGCCCGGCGAGGTTCGGGGCCCCTGTCTGCACCCCTTAGGGACAGGCAGAGGTAGGCGTCCTAGGCGATCGCCTACCTCTGCCTACCTGTCGTCCCAGCCCTGATTCATAGCTCTCATAAAGAGCTAGGAATTCCATCTTGTCTCGCCCGTGCATACAATACGCACATATTGTACACCGGGGGAGAGAAGTGACAGGTCACTTTGTCACGGCGCTGGTAGTGGAGGTGAATAGACTGGCCCCCTCTACGCTTAAAAGTACTCGCTGAACAGCATGTACTTTCAAAACACATGGCGTACTGCCCTAAGGATATGTTCACACAGCGTATAGTGGCACGTACCTGTGCGCACCGCTATACGCCTGCTGTTGGAAGTAAGCGCTGTCCAGCACATAATTTCAGCAGTGCTTCGATCCACCTCCCATCCACCTTCACTTTTCCCCCTGAAAGAAGCGGCATATCACTTATTTTTACGGGCAGGTTCTGTGTGCCAGGGAAAACAACAGGTAACCATAGCACTCACCGCTATGATTATACCGTATTTGTGGGGCGCACTTTGGGCGCATTACAGCACAGTTATGACCCACAAATACGCTGTGTTCACATGATATAATGTTGGTCCGTACTTCGGCGCGTAATTCTTCATGGGAGAATAAATATCAGTGAGAGGTTCAGAGGGACGCACTGGCCACAGTTTTATTTCTCTGTAAAAATACATCCGCAGTTCATGTGAAAAATGCCATGTGAACACAACCCTACTGAGCAAAACTTAACACAGGGCCCGAGCCCCGGATGTTTTGGGACCCTAGCCAACGCCCCTGCCTTAGAGCTGGGACATGTGTATAGAGCCAGAAGCCCTCTCACATAGCTGGTTTTACTTTCGGTTTTAACTGCTCAGAGGGGAGTAAACACAGAGTGTGCAGGCAGCCAATCACAGCGTAGGAGGCGTGTTCGGAGTGTTCCCTGTCTGGGGGCGTATCCCAACAGGCTGAATGAAATGTCAGTCAGCCAATCACAATGCAGGGGCGTGTCCAGAGGTGGAATCCATCTGGGAGCGTGTCCCGACTAGCCAACCACAGAAAAGGGTGTGTGTCCCGACTAGCAGCAGAAATAGAAAACAGATGCACAGAAAGGCTCATATCTTCTATACTAAGTGACTTAGGTAATGCAACCCAATTACAAAAGTGCTTATTTGCTTATTTTTACTGTCACCATAATCTGAGATATGATCTTTGTAGCAGGAAAACCGCTGTAACTATAAAGAATTGTACGTCTCTTTGGAAACAGCCTTTTCTACTCTCTTGGATAACCAGGATAAACGTTCTAAAGATGTCTTTACTTCCTAAATTTCTGTATATCTGAATGGCAATTCCATATTTGATCCACAAATTCCAGAACCTCTTTTCTAAATTTATCTGAAATCATAAAAAAGCCAGAATCAAAAGAAACGTCATCTCCTGTAGTCGTAAAAATCGGGGACTAACTATGCCCAATGTAAATCCTTATATGATTGCCATTTTGTTAGAACAAGCAGTTTACTTTGAACCAAACTAGAATCTACTTCATTTACTCCTTACACGGTCCACCTCCATCTCAAATCCTCCATACTGGGCGCTCCTTTCCCATCCCACTCCTCACAGTCTTTATCTGACCTCTTTAACCCTTTAATCCCTCCAAAGAAAAAAAATATTACTCTTCATTTTTCTCCTCCTCGCCTTCCAAAAGCCATAAAATTTTTACTTTTCCACCTGCATAGATAAATGATGGCTTTTATTTTGCGGGACAAGATGTACTTTCTAACGGTGTCATTTATCCTACCATAGAATATACTGGGGAACCGAAAAAAAATCCACCAGTACCAAACATGTAGGGTTTCCGTTATGTTATGGTGGCGTATAAAAATTCCAACCATTTTCTATATTTGAAAATTGCGCCACGGCGCCATTTTCTGCGACCAATAACTTTTTTGTACTAACACCTAGGGACGTCAGTGAGGGTGCATTTTTTGTGGGCTGAAGCTACTTTCTTTTGCTAGCAGTTTGGAATACGTGCAACTTTTTTGATCACATTTCTTCTAATTTTTATAGGACATGAAATGACCATAAAACCGCAATTTTGGCGTTTTTAATTTTTTTCTTCTACGGTGATCAGCGTACAGGATAAATGATGTTATTTTTTAATAGATCGGACTTTTTCGGGCGCGACGATACCAAACGTGTAACTTTTTTATTTTATTTTTTTTATTTGTAAAATGATGAAAAAGGCGGGGGATTTGAACTTTTAAACCTTTTTTTTTTTTTTTTTACTTTTAAATTGATTCCCCTTAGGGTGCTTCGACACTATGGGGCGTGATTGTTAATACAGCCTAATGCATTGCATAGACAATGCATTAGGCTGTACCAAGATGGCGTTTGCCCCACTTCCCGCCGGAAGTGGGGCAAACGAGAACATGGCAGCAATGGAGCTCTTCAAAAGGCTTCCCGCTGCCCTGTCCGATCAGAGTGAAGAACGGTGCGGGGCACCGTTTTTATATTCATTTAGACGTCGCGTCCATCTTTGCCGCGGCGTCTAAAAGGTCAAACAGCGCGGGTGTTAGCGGGGCGGCGCTGTAACCTCCGGCGGCTGTGTTGCGGGATCGCGCTGCAATCCTGCTACACAGCTCCTTAACGCCACCAGGACGTACCCATACGTCCAGGTGGGTTAAGGGGTTAAACTTCTGTCTTCTGTGGTAATTTCAAAATCATTGTTAGTCTTAAATAAAAGTGAGATCTCCATAGAGTACCTAAAATTTTGGAGCCCACATTTTTCCTTTTCCTCCTGGAAACTTCATACCATTCTGTCCATAGATCAACTCTACCAAAGGAAGACATTAACCCCTTAAGGACCAGGCGTTTTTTTTTTGGTGACACATTCGTTTTTCCCTCCTCGCCTTCTGAAAGCCATAACTTCTTTATTTTTCCACCTACATAGACACATGAGGGCTTTTATTTTGCGGGACAAGATGTATTTCTAAGGGGTGTTATTCACTATACTATAGAATATACTGGGAAACCGTAAAAAAATTTCAAGTGGGACAAATTGTGAAAAAAAATGTATTTTCGCCATGTTTGCGGGGGTTTTGCTTTTACGGCATTCGGTAAATATAATGTGTTATCTGTATTCTTCAGGTTGGTACGCATCCGGCAATACCAAACATGTAGGGTTTCCGTTATGTTTTGGTATCGTAAAAAAATTCCAACATTTTTATTTTTGAAATTTGCGCCACGGCGCTTTTGTGCGACCCAATTTTTTTTTGTACTAACACGTACGGACGTCAGTGAGGGGCATTGGGGGGCTGAAGTGTACTTTTATTGCTTGCAGTTTGGAATTCATGCGACTTTTTTGATCATTTTTATTCCATTTTTGAGTGACGTAAAATGACCAAAAAACGCAATTTTGGCGTTTGGAATTTTTTTTCTTCTACGGTGTTCAGCGTACGGGATAAATTATGTTATATTTTTAAAAGATCGGACTTTTTCGGACGCGGCGATACCAAATATGTGTAACTTTTTTATTATTTTAATGATTTTATTTGTAAAATGAGGAAAGGGGGGTGATTTGAACTTTTAATACTTTTTTTTGTACTTTAAAACTTTTTTTTTTTTTTTTTTTTTTACTGTAACATTGAGGCCACCAGTGGTACTTGACCACTAGGTGGCGCGATTGTTAATACAACCAATGCATTTTCATAGGCAATGCATTAGAGTGTACAAAGATGGCGGTTTTCCCCACTTCCTGTCTGCGGACGGAAGTGGGGCAAACCGGCCAGGGTAAGTGACGGGAGCCTTCACAAGGCTCCCCACCACAATGCCCGGTGATCTCGGATCGGCGAGCATAGCTGCGCTTTTTGCCGATCACCGCACCGATCGGTGCACGGCACCGATCGGCGTATTCAGACGCCGCCGGCCATCTTTGCCGCGGCGCCTGATGGGTAAAAACAGCCCGGGAGCGGGCGGAGCCACCCGCCGACACTGTTACTGCAAATCGCCGCTAACACCCGGCCGTTGTGCGGGGGGGGGGGGGGGGGGTCGCTGAGCGATCCCCCTGCAAAGCCCCTTAGCGGCCCTGGGACGTACTGATACGCCCAAGGTCGTTAAGGGGTTAAAGAGAACCTGTCTCATAGGTTATGCCTCCCTTGCTGAGGACAGCACAAGCTAGTGACAGACATGCTGTTTCCAGCATTTTGTGCTCCAGTATTTTGGGCTCAAATCTGCAGTTTTCAGCCAGAAAAGAGTCATGAAAAGAGTCCGTTTTTTCATACCCCTCCCATCTGAGGCTAGCCACACCCACCTCAACTAATAAACCTATTACTTTGAATAGGTAGAAACATGTGAATATCTGCGAGGCGGGTGGGGCTAGCCATTGATGGGCGGGACTAACATCTTCTCATGAATAAGATTTGAGCATTAAATGCTCTAAAACTACAGCATCTTATAGAATAAGGGAACAGTGCTGGAAACAGAAGGTCTGTCACTAGATTGTACTGTCCTCAGCAAGGGTGGCATAAACTATGTGACAGGTTCCCTTTAATTTGTTTCTCTGATCTCTCTGCTACATATTTCCTACATAAGTCAATGTTCTTCCAGTACCTTCAGGTTCATCACCTATTAAAATCCGTGACCTGGCCCGGTACTCTAGAACAGCCGGCAAATTGTCTTTAATTCCTATCTGCCAAAAAGAGTTACCAAATGTTAAGCTTTGAGGCCTCTACTTCCAAATTTACTCCATTGGTAAAATGGGAAAAAGAATTAACCAAACATTTTACCAGTGGTCAATGGAGAGTTGATACGCAGATGTCATTAAAGCTCTCAAAATGCCTAAACCATAGAGAAACCATGAGGAAAATGTATCTCCGTTGGTACTTGGCACCTAATAGGTAAGCACACATGTATCCAAACTCCTCTCAAGTGTGATGGAAATTCTATGGCCAACAGGGTACCACGCTTTATGTATGGCGGGGCTTTCCTTTGATCAGAAAATTTTGGAGCTCAATCTCTCTTTAATCGCTGAGGTTACAGACCTCAACTTTTCTCTAACGATGCTAGACACTGGCTTTGACAGCATTCCACATTCTTTCCGTTCTGTCATTTTCCATATACTAATCTCAGCCGGAAGCCCATACTTTTTAGTAAAAATTTTAA
>JAODAL010005951.1:97500-138490 GCA_025379985.1 Phyllomedusa bahiana | reverse complement strand
AAAACGCCCTGAATTTAAATTTGAAAAAAAGAGAAAACGGATAAGGTAAGATAAATCGATTTTAATCTAGGGTAGAAAACCCCTTTAACTCTTTTAGCCCCCTGTAGCCTTCTGCCCCACTGTTAAAAACCCATCCATACCCCCGTCCCCCCTTTAAAAAGGCCCCAGCTTTTAAAAGAACGAACTGATATGCCTCAAGGGCTGTAGAAACCCCCCACAGCCTAAAACCAGAAACTGGGAACCAAAAGTTGCAGGTTCTTTTAAACAAATCACTGGAAATGACTTTAAAATTTTAAACCTTTTAATTTTTTTTAAAAATATATGACACGGAAAAAATTATTAGCCATCAAAGCAATGAAAAAACCTAAAGTTTGGCCCTTTGACTACTTGTTTGTTCCTTGGGGGAAAATTTTTTAAAACAAAAAATATTTAAAATTAAAGTTTTATGTCAGTTTCCCGGTAAATTTGGTTTAGGGTTTATTTTTTTTTTCTGAGCTTGGAGTGGCTTTTACTCACTCTTTTTTTAATTTCGGGGTTCTGTAAACACCCAGAGGGGAAAACCGCAATAAGTTTCCTACTCTGAATTTTTAAAAGGGGTTGTCTCATACAAGGATTGCGGGTTTTTATGTGAAAAAACTTCCCAAAAACAAATTCAAATTTTGCAATTTATATTTTCCATTAGCAGGCCCCCTACCTTTTCCAAGATACCCCCTCTTGTAGGGGGCTGCATCGGGCTCCTAAGGTTGCTAAAATACAAGCCTGTTTGATTTCATGATAGGGGGCCAGCACTGGTTGCTATAGCTACAGCCCTTTTTTGTTTCTCTCCGGGATAGGCTGCCATACTGGTCCTTAAAAGCTAAAAGACCGGTTCTACTGCACCCTAGAAAGAACCCGTAAAAAAACCCCCCTGAATTAAAAAATAAAAACCAAAAGGAAAAAAGGATGAGGAAAACATGAACCCAAATGAAAGGGGGACACCCCCTTTCGGGGGTTTTCCCCAAAAAATAACCTTTATCTTTTTTTATTCTTGTTTTTATTTTTTTTTTTCCCCCTTTACTTATTCGTGACCCCAAATTTTCTGATCCTGAATTTCTGTCGTAAATCCTGTACCCCTTTAAAAAATTTTATGAAAATGTGTATCTGAGTGTAGACTTTTACCTGGATGTCCTGAGCACTCCCCCACCCATACTCGTTTTCAAAGATTGCTTTTACCCCAAAAAACCAAGGGTTTGGCTTTAAAAATTTTGGGGTCTGGACTTTTATCCCAATGTCCTGAACTACAAACCCAGCTCAGCTGTTCCTATATAGCAGCTCGGCTCTGCTGTTCATGACAACTGTGACTGCCAAATTTTTTTTTCCTTTTTAAAAAAAACCATCATTGCAAAAATTTATGCCCAAGGGTTTTCAAGGGTTTTTTTTTGGTTTTGGGCTTTCAACTTTTATTTTCCAAAACAAATAATTTCGAAATCATTTAGTAGAAACATTTTAGAAACATTTTCCAGGGAAATTTTAAAAAACGCATTCACAAAACCTCCATGATCTGTGGACAATCAGCACGAGTTTTCTACCACTTTAATATTCCACTTTTTAGAGAGAATATATTGATGTTTTTTTTAGTTTGTTTTTATTGGTTTTTTTTTTTTACTACATTTAAAATAAAAAAAACTTTGAAAAATATTCTGCTTTGCGTCACTATATTTTGACAACCATTACCTTTTTATCTTCAGTGCATTTTTAGGTTTTACTGGTAGATTTTTTTTATATGATAAGATAAAAAAGGGGTGTTGTGAATTATTTATATATAATATATTATATATATATATTATATATATATTAAATATTTTCACCCGGGCCCTTTTATTAGGTACCCCTGCTAGTAAGGGTTGGACCCCCTTTTTTCCTTCAGTACTGCCTTTAATTCTTCCCTGGGATTTTAAAATTTAAAAAGGGGTTGCAAACGGGTGCTCAATTGGTTCCCAAAGGGGCCCCAAAGGGTGCCAAGAAAATATTCCCCACAAACCATGGGCACCACCCCCACAGCCTGAAAACCCTTGAACCCAAAGGGAGGGTGGATCCAAAAGTTTCATGTTGTTGGGCGGGCCCAAAATTTTGACCCCCCATCCCAATGTCGCAGCAGGGAAAAAGAGACTCATCAAAACCAAAGGGAACGGGTTTTTTCCAAAATTTTTCTACTGGGCCAATTTCGATGAGCTTGGGGGAAATTGGGGGCCTCGTTTCCTGTTTCTTAGCTGAAAGGAGTGGGGAAACCCCGGGGTGGTCTTCCCGCCCGCCGTTTGCCCAAACTGCCTAAAGTTTGCCGTTCTGTGCGTTTAGAGATGCTCTTCCCGCTACCTTGGTTGTAACGGGTGGCTATTTGAGTCACTGTTGCCTTTCTATCGCTCGAAACCAGTCTTGCCCATTCTCCTTTGACCTCTGGCATCAACAAGGCATTTCCGCCCACAGGGTCTGCCGCTAAATGGATGTTTTTCTTTTTCGGGACCATTCTCTGTAAACCCTAGAGATGGTTGTGCGGTGAAAATCCCAGGAGATCAGCAGTTTCTGAAATACTCAGACAAGCCCTTCTGGCAACCAAAACCATGCCACGTTCAAAGGGCACTCAAATCACCTTTCTTCCCCATACTGATGCTCGGTTTGAACTGCGGGGAGATTGTCTTGACCATGTTACATTGCCTAAATGCACTGAGTTGCCGCCATGTGATTGGCTGTTAGAAATTAAGTGTTAACGAGAGTTGGACAGGTTTTACCTAATAAAGTGGCCGGTGAGTGTATATGTGTGTGTATATATTTACACACACACAGGTATTCCTCGACTTGCACTGTTCTGACTTACATCTGTCCCCTAGTTACAAACAGAGACTTATGGGGCATGCTGGCACTTGTAGTTCCATGTTCCACTGCAGATAGTAACTGTGGAACAACAAGTTCCAGCATGCCACAGCAGCACATGAGGTAAAAATGAGGTGAAATGTCAACAGAGGCACAGACAGCAAAACAAATGTAAAAACCCTTCCCTGCACTATCCATTTTGTGCTGGAGTTACATTTAAGAAATATACCTCTTCCGATTTACATACAAATTCAACTTAAAGGGGTTGTCTCATCTCGTAATTGCATAGGATGCATGAATGAAATAATGCTGCTTTGCTCTGCCACTTCCTGGTCAAGCAGTCTGTAATAAGCATATGAGCTCTGTGTATTCAGACTTCTCTGTTTATTATGTTTATTAGTTTAAATTAGCTAAATTACCTTCTCTAAGGTCCGGAGAAGCTTCTGAGCTAATGTAAATAGTAGAGTAATTACTGTCTTTTGTCTGAAAGATCAGATAACACACAAGCTCTCACTGCCATGACATCACTCCCTGCTATCAGATAGAACAAACATCAGGGGAGAAGGAGTACACAGGTCGGTCACTAGAGAAACCAGAGAGAGCACAGAAGGTGATAAAATCACTTGTAGCTCCTTAACAAAAAAAGATGAACAAAGCAATATAATTGGAAAACGTCTTCATTTAGTGTTCCCTACAATTTGAAGCTATTCTTTGTAGTGAGACAACCCCTTTAAGAACAAACCTACAGTCCCTATCTTGTTCATAACCCGGGGACTGCCTGTGTGTGTGTGTAAGGCCCTGTGAGGGGGTTGAAACGTCGCAATTTAGTGGCATGGAGGAATAAATAACCTTCTAATTTATAACTTTGGAGTGCTGTGGACTTTTTGTGGACTGTACATTTGGGGGACCCTTTGGATCGGGGTTCGCGCTGCTGGCACCATTTATCTTCATTACTATAAGGAGTGCTACTTTTTTTCATGGATTATATATATATATATATATGCACACACATATATGCACACATGTATCTTTCTTGAATATATAAATATACATGATATATTTATATAGTGGTACCTTGGTATAAGTCATTAATCCGTTACAGATCCTTGGACTTAGGGTATGTTCATAAAGTGTGTTCACACCGTGTGTACATACGTTTGTAGATACGTGTTGGGATCCGTGTTTCAGACCCTAAATGGAACAAAACACACATCTAGTAATTAGCAGTGTGATTTACATTGCTTGCAATGTAAAACACGTATCGGCGTTCAGACAAGTGATCGCCATGTTTTACTTGCGTCTTTTGGATCCTTTCCAAGAATTGACATGTCAATTCTTGGTCCGAAAGAGGCGCCTTATTATAAACTATAGGGTACAATCCTGCTGCAGCCAAAACGCATTCAAGCACGCAGCTGCATGTTGGATGCGTTGTGGATCTGATTGATGCAGCGTTTTTGGATGTGTTTTTCGGATCCAAAATCCCGTGTGAACAAGCCCTTATACCAAATAAACTTTTCCCATAGATAATAAAAAGAAAACAATCTGTTCTTATAATAATAATAACAACAATAGGATTATTGTGTATCACCACAATACTACTCACATTCTCCAAAGGCAGCCTGGATGAAGCTGTAATAGTGGGGAGTATGAGAAGGAGACTGTCTTTTAGCAGGGCTAGATCAAGGTAACTCTGCAGAGGGTTGAAGATGGTGGCTCTGCCGGAAGGTAAGTAAGAGAGGTATACCAGAGCCCCAAACCACCTCATACACAATGTCACTTACTCAAAATGAGCAGGCGACCGTGCAGTCTCTTCCCCAAGTAAGCTGGAGCAGGAGATGAGAGGATCGAGTGTAAAGTTACGGGGGAGACAGTGGCTTTAGAGGTACAGCATTTATAAGAGGACCATTAGTGCTATGAGAAGCCGCGTGGATAGTCTGTGTGTGGCCAAAGCAGCGCTCACCTCCGGAAGCAACAAGCTGCTAAATCCTTCGCCCCTCTCTTAGTTAATTTAATTTTTTTACCGCTCTTTTAAAAACCCGGAGTGCTTCCAAAAAGGGCCCCTGGGGGGTTGTGTGTAAATTTGTTGGTGTTTTTTTTCAAGATTTGAAATTTTGCCAAAACAAGAAAAGTTGGGGATTTGGAGGGGGGCCTCACTCCCTTTTTTACCTACCCATTCAGAGGGGCTGTGTTCCACCCCCATGATTTACCTGGATGTTATGGCTGATAATAGGGTTACCTCCAATTTCAGCCATTGCCAGGTGATGGGAGTTGTAGAATGCACTTGTATGTTGGATGTTGCACTTGGGTTGAGAAGTAGGTACCAGGGCCAGAATTATGGGAAGGCGAAGGAAAGCGACTGCCTAGAGCGCCAATTCATCCCAGGCAGAAAAGGTGGTATGTAGTCAGCAGAATATTCCATTGGGGGCAGTTTATTTACCTAAAGTACCAAAATACCTTGCCCCAGTCCTTGTAGGCCCTGTTAATAAAATAAGTGAAGCACTCTTTGCATTAACTGTGTGTTAAGTATTTGTCCTGTTTTACGCCCGTCCACACGGCCGCAGGGGGGGCGGCTTTTCTCCACGATGAGCGGAGAAGAGCCCTCCCCCCTCCCATTGAGAAGCACAGATTCTGTCCGAAAACCGGACGGAAGAAGGTGCATGCTCAATGTTTTGCCGCCGAACCGGCGGTTTTCCATAGAGCACAATTGTGCTCATTTTCGGCCGGTTTTTCAGGCGGTCTGAAAAACCGCAAACCGGCCGAAAACCCTTGCCGTGGGGACATGCCCTTACACAAAGGGCTTGTTCACACGGCGTTTTTGTGATCCGTTTTACGGATCCGCAAAACGGATGTAACAATTGTCAGTGTGATTAACTTTGGGTTAAGGGCCAAAAAGCGCATCGCTGTTCCCACGGGGATCGGCGATGCGCTTTTGAGAGCTCTTCTGCGCTTTTCGCATCCGCTTTAAGAATTGACATGTAAATTCTTATTGCGTTTTACGCAACTGAAAGCCCATAGGAGATAATGGAGTCCGCTTTTGGCCCCTGTCCAAAAGCGCCCACACTCCGGGCACGTATCAGCTGCGCTTTGCATCCTGAAACCCGGATGCGAAAAGCGCCTAGGAGACTGGACGGGGACCCGCTGGAGAGCCGCCAGGAGCCAGGGTGCGGCGGCGGCAGCGCAGGTGAGTGGGGGCAGCCAAGTGAGCGGTGGCAGGCGCTGGTGTGAGCGGCGGGGGGGCGCACCGGGGGTGGGGGAAGGGGGCGGCGGGCTAGTTTGTGCGGGGCGCGGTGAGCGCGCGGGGTGTCAGGGGAGGAGGCGTTTGGCGGCGGTGACAGCGGAGGAGGGGGCGGGGGCCCGGTGAAGCGGGAGGAGCCGGGGGGGAAAATACGGGAAGGAGGCGAGGCGGCGGTACACGAGGGAGCCGGGGCAGAGAACTACAATGAATGGGAGCCGGGGGGGGAGACATACAATGAATGGGAGCCTGGGGGCAGAGACATACAATGAATGGGCCCGGGGGGGGAGACTACAATGAATGGGAGCCGGGGGCGGGAGGCATACAAATGGGAGCCGGGGCAAGACATACAATGAATGGGAGCCGGGGGCAGAGAATACATGAATGGGACCCGGGGGCGGGACAAAATGAATTGGGAGCGGGGGGGGGGGAGCAACAATGAATGGGAGCCAGGGCAAAATAAAAATGAATGGGAGCAGGGGCAGAGGCTGGGGGGGGGGGGGGGGGGGGGGGGGGGGGGGGTTGGGGAGAGGGGAGGACATACAATGAAGGGAGCCGGGGGCGGGAGACTAATGAGGGGGGGGGGGGGCAAATGAATGGGAGCGACAGATACAATGAATGGGAGGCGGGGGCGGGAGCATAAATGAATGGGAGCAGACAGATACAAAATGGGAGCGGGGCGGGAGACAGAGAGAGAATCCCCCTCTTCAGAAAACGCATCCGGAAAGCGGATGCGTAAAACGCATGTGAAAAAGCATTCAAAACGGATCCAAAATAAAGTATCCCAATGCTGCGTTTTGCGGATCCGCTTTCCGGATGTGCTTTTCAAGTGCGAAAAACGGATCCGTAAAAAGGATCCAAAACGCCGTGTGAACAAGCCCAAAGAATTACTATTTACACAAAAAAGCCTATATAAAAATATATTCTAAATCATAAGATAAATACCAAGATAAAAAGACTCAATTTATCTCATGCCTATAATAATTCCCTTATGTTAATAATTTTCTTTATGTATAGTGGTACCTTGAGTTGAGAATGTCTTGACATAAGAGCGTTTTGAGATAAGAGCTTAGTCCATTTTTGCTTTGAGTTAAGAGCGAATATTGGAGTTAAGAGTGAAGGAGAGCAGACGTGTATTGCAGTAACTCCTGCTCAAAAGTTCCCACAGCCATATAGCCATCCGTGAATTTTAAACAAATAATCTGCCAAAAGCTTATTAACCAGATGATGACTGCCCATACATTTTAACCCCTTCCCGACATAGGGCGTATGCATACGCCCTAGCGGGAAGGTGGGTTCGCAAATGGGGGAAACCCCTATCCCAACAGCCGGGCCCCCCAGCTGCGGGTGATTACCGCTTCATTACCGCAGCCTGTCATGGCTGCGATAATAAAGCCGCAGGCAGGAGGAGTGAGCTCCTCCTGCCTGCTACCGATCGCCTGTCTGATGCCCTCGGGAAGTGAACGGCACTTCCCGGGTCATCGTGAGTCACCATGGCCCGCAATGCATTGTGGGCATGGTGGGCAGGGGTTGTCATGGCGACCATACACAGTACGAGTACTGTGCACTGGCCTGCCCTTTTAACAACAATCTGATAATTGCTTTAGAAGAAAAAGTGAAAAATAGTGAAAAAAAGTAAAAATAAATGTCAAAAGTGAAAAAAAGTAAAACACAAACACAAAAAATAAAATAAAAACACGTACACCCCCCCTTTTCCCCTTTAAAACCAATCGCCCCAAAAAAAGATTAAAAATATATAAAGTACCCATATTTGGGATCGCCGGTGCGTAACGACCACCCTATAAATCTGTCCCCGTTAATTAACCCGTACGGTGAACGCCGTAAAAAACAAAAACAAAAAAAAAAACAGAATTGCGATTTTTGTACATCCTGCAGCACATAAAATGGAATAAAAAGCGATCAAAAACTCATATAAACGCCAAAGTTGAACCCAAATTAAAACTTCAGTTCATCCCGCAAAAAAAGTCCTTACATTCTCTGTATACGGAAAAATAAAAAAGTTATGGCAATCAGAACACATCGATGCATAAATATTATTTAAAACAATAAAAACACTTTTTTTTTTTTTTTTTTTTAAAGTGCTTCAAAAATTTAAAAAACTATATAAATAGGGTATCGCCGTAATCGTATCGACCCAGAGAGTAAAGCTAACTGGTCATGGATACTGCATGGTGAGTGCTGTTAAAAATAAAAATAAAAAACACTACTAGGATTGCAGTATTTCCTTCACCCTGCCTTCCAAAAAACGGATTTAAAACTGATCAAAAAGTTTTGTCCTCCCAAAAATTATACCAATAAAAACGTCAACTCTTCCCACAAAAAACAAGCCCCTACACAGGCTCTGTACACAGAAAAATAAAAAAGTTATGGCTCTCAGACTATGGCGAAGCAAAAAACGTGTTTTCCTTTTTGAATAAAAGTGTTTTATTGTGTAAAAGCAGTAAAACATAAAAAAAAAAATACAAATTGGGTATCGCTGTAATCATATTGAACCTGCTGAGTAATTACTAGTATGTCAGTTATACTGCACGGTGAGCTGGTAAAAAATAAAAAAAAAAACATACCAGGAAGTTGTATTTGATCAAAATGCTCACAAAAAACCTAAATAAAAAATGATCAAAGCGGCATATGCCCCCATAATGGTAATAAAAAACGTCAACTCATCCCACAAAAAACAAGCCCAGAAATCAGCTCCGTTTACAGAAAACTGAAAACGTTATGGCTATCAGAACAGGACAACATAAAAACACAAATTTTTTTTAGACCGATTTTTATTGTGTAAAAGTAATAAAACATAAAAAAACTATATAAAATCTATACCCTTGCAATTGTAACCGACCCCCATAGTAAAGATATCCTGTCATTTATACTGCACGGGAAGTTGTAAAATTGAAGCCCAAAAAACAGTGGCGAATTGCGTTTTCCCCTCATTTTCATAGCCAATGCAAAAAAAAACAACTTTGTAACACCTGTGCACCCAAAATGTACAATACACCCCTAGATGAGTTCTATAACGTGCTGAATCCAAAAAGGGTTGACTTCTGAAGTTTCACCTGTTCTGGTACTTTGGGGGCTTTGTAAATGCGACATGGCCCCACCCCAAAAACTGGTTCCAAAAGCCAAATACGCTCCCTCCCTTTACCCCCTGCCATTCCCCAAACAGCAGTTTACACCCAATGTAGGTATTGGCCGAACTTGGAAGAAATTGCAATAACAAGGTTTTGGGTGCTTTTTTACCAGGATTCCTTGTAAAAATTAAAACATTTTCAGCTAAAATTGCAGATTATTGAAAAAAAAATTTTTTTTAAAATTTTTACCAGCCTAACGCTAAAATTTTTGTGACACACCTGTGGGGTTTGATATGCTCACTGCACCTCTGGATATATTCCGTAAGGGGGTTTTAGTCTCCAATATGGTTTATTTTTAGGGGAGTTTATTAAGTTTTAGCACCTTAGGGTGTCCGCAAACCTGAAATGGCCCCTAAATAAAATGGTAATGAAAATGAGGCCCCAGAGTCAAGTAGGTGCTCCTCCTATCCTGGGGCTTGTGGTTGAAACCAAATAATGCACTAGGCCACATATGGGATATCTCTGAAAACGGCAGAATCTGGGGAAAACAAAAGTTAAGTGATTTCCCCGATCACATTTACCGTATTCTTGTGAACAATGTATAAAATTGAAAATCTGCAAAAAAAAGTGAAATTTTGAAAATTCACTTTGCTTTAATTCCTGTGAAACACCTAATGGGTTTATAAACTTCCTAAATGCGGTTTTGAATACTTTAAGGGGTGTAGTTTCTTAGATGAGGTCAGATGAGACCAATCAAAATCACGTTAGAACTAGACTGGTTCTCTAACAAATGTATATTGCAAATTTTGTTGAAAATTTGAAAATTACTACTAATTTCTAAGCCCCTAATGAAAAAAAAAAAAGTAAATTAAAAAAAATTATGCCAAACTAAAGCAGACATAGGGTAGATGCTAGTTTAAACTATTTTGAGTGGAATAAATCTTCTTACATGCAGAAATTTTTGAAGTTTAAAATTGGTAAATTTTTCAAATTTTCACGATTTTTTTTTATATTTTTCACAAATAAACAAGCATTTTTTGGACCAAAATTTCTTACTATCTTAAAGCACAATGTGTCACGAGAAAACAATCTCTGAATCACATTGAACGGTTAAAAATTCAAAAAGTTATTCTCACAAAGTGACATGACAGATTTAAAAAATGGGGCTCTGTCAGAGAGGCCAAAACTGGCTCCGGCGGTAAGGGGTTAAACATTTGAATGGTCAACATTTAATACTGAAAAGCCATTGTAAAACCAAGATCGCAACCACTTGCTAACGGTTTAGCTGCGGGAGTGGAGAGCCGTCTGTCAATGGCAGCCGGGCTCTGCAGAGAGAAGGCAGGGACGGTTCATTACCTGCCTTCTTACGTATTGTATATACAACACTTAATATTTTGACGTTCACGTGATCACCGGAGCCCGGTAACGGCACGAGCTTATGGGTCTTATAATAACAAAATGTTAGAAAATCTAATATAAAAAATAAAATAAAAATATATCCTTACATATCAAAAAGGTTCAGAAATCAGTAGAATAACTGATCGCAGGCATTACAGCGTGTACTAAAAAAAAAGTGTCTGGTCAGAAGAAGATTGAAAGGGTAAATGGCCTGGTCCGGAACTGTTTAACCCCTTAACGAGCGCCCACCGACTTTTGATGTCACCTGTTGCGGGTCGTTCGTCTACAGCGACGTCTTTTGGCGTCGCTGTAGACTTCGGGGTGTGCGGCGCCGCAACTGCGCTGGGATCGGTGCTGTACTACACAGCCCTGATCCCAGAGCATCTCCTGCGAGCACCAGGCAGTGGAAGAAACCTCCGCAACCCGGTGCTTTAACCCTTTGATTGCGGCGGTGCGTTACCACAGAGCAATCAAAGGGTTCCCCTGCTCTGTCGGGTGATCGGAACACCCGGTGACCCGGCAGAGCTTGGGGAACGGCTGCACAGTCAGCTCTGCGGACCTAGATATAGACCTAGACCTATATATAGAATAATAAAATAAAAATAAATATTTAATAAAAAATAATTGTGCATAAATTACACACACAAAAAAAACTACACATATTAGGTATCCACATGACCGTAATAACCTGTAGAATTAATCTAAAAGTTTTTACGTGTGAAATATGAACGGTGTAAAAAAAAAAATAAATAAATTCAGCAATTATTTATAAGTGAACTTAAACTATCCACCATAAAGTACAACTTGTCTCAAATAAAACGAGGCCTCATAAACCGCGTCATTGAGAAAATAAAAAAAGTTACAACTGTTGAAACGCAAGGAGGCAAAAACTAAAAAAACTACTTTTCAGGCCTGGGGCTTAAGGGGTTAAATTATCCTTTGATTAAACAGGGAATGTCCAAAGCAGGAATCCATTTTACCCTTAAAAACAGGGTTGATTTTACATGTTGCATGGGTAGTCACTAAGGGTTATGTTCACACGGGGGAAATTGGGGCGCATTTTGTGGCGTACTGCGCTCTAATACGAGCGAAATGCGCCCCAGTCATTACGGTAATCCACAGTTCTCATAGAGAACACCTGGCGTAATTGCGCGACGTACTGTGTGCACTGCAATTAGCCGCGTGAACTTAGTTTAACAGTTAACAATTCACGGCTCTTAGACACGGTGCACAGAGATGAACCTGAACCTTTTGTTTTCCATGAACACCACCCCATGGATCCATTGTAGTTGTTGAAGTCCCTCAGATTTTTATTACGATGTCTGTTGTTTTCACAGAAAAAAGTGCATATTGCTTTGATATTTTTTTAATTATTATTATTCATTTTTTGATTCCAGGGCGCTGTACATTCGAAGGGGGTTACATACATTACATATGTCAAACAAGTATAATGATGACGATGAATGACTTACAGCTGGCACAGAGGGAGAGAGCACCCTGCCCGTGAGGGCTTACAATCTACAATGGAGGAGGAAAGAGACAGAAGGTGAGGGGCAGACATGTTTGTGGGGGGAGTAGTGACAGCGGGGTTATTGTTGGTTATAGGCAATCCTGACGAGATGGGTTTTCAGGTTGCTTTTGAAGCTAGTGAAAGTGGAGGAGAGTCTGATGTGTTGGGGCAGTGAGTTCCAGAGTGTGGGGGAAGCACGGGAGAAGTCTTGGAGACGGTTATGTGAGGAGCTGATAAGGGGAGAGCAGAGGAGAAGGTCCTTTGAGGAGCGGAGATTGCGTGAGGGGAGGTATCTGGAGATTAAGGCAGAGATGTATGGAGGGGAGAGGTTTTGGAGAGGCTTGTAGGTCATGGTTAGTAACTTGAAATGAATTCACTGGGCAAAGGGTAGCAAGTGAAGGGATTGGGAGAGGAGGAACAAGGAGAGAGGTGGCTAAGACGGGCAGCAGAGTTAGGGTGGTTTGAAGGGGAGCGAGAGTGCTAGATGGGAGGCCGCAGAGAAGGATGTTGCAGTAGTCTCAGTGGGAGATGACGCGGGCATGGACCAGCATTTTTGTAGTGTCATAGTTGAGGAATGAGTGGATTCGAGAGATATTTTTCAGGTGGAGGCGGCAGGTGGAGGTGAGGGCTTGGATGTGTGGTTTGAAAGACAGATTGGAGTCAAAGGTTATCCCAAGGCAACAGACTTGCAGGACAGGTGAGAGTATAGTGCTATTGACTGTCATAGAGAGATCAGGTGGAGGGATTGAGTGGGACGGTGGAAAGATGATGAATTCGGTTTCCTTTATGATGGAATTTGCGATGGAGGTATGGATGGTCCATTGCAGAGTTGAAACCAGATCCATTATACAAAGGACACCAACAACACCTGATGGACCCCACTAACTACAATGGCTTGTAAAGGAGAGCAAATGTATAGAGTGTGTTATATTGTATAGTATGTGAATACATGTTCATGTTACATGTATATAGAGCTATAGTGTGTCCCATGTAGTTTAGAAGGGGTTAACTGCCTTGTAGAAAGACGCAGACAGTGCTGCTGGGTTACGCAGACAATCAGGAGATCTGACAGGGGTGGATCTAGAGATTGTGTACACAGGTAGAAGATAGAGCCTGTCAGCTCTGCAGGAGGTGTGTTCTGAGTTTTGGTTCAAGTAGTTCCAGTTGTGAGCAGCATTTAAAGGTTAACCCCTGTCTATTGAGCCGGCAATAGACAGGGCAGGCTAGGGCAAAGGAGAGCAGGCCAACTCACTGCAACACCTGAAGTAGAGGAGGCACAGAGAGAGAGAAAATAGAGACCCAGGCAGAGTGGACACAGAGGAGGAACAGACAACTCGGAGAAACAGGTGGACAATTTGGGGAACTGCTGGAAGAGAAAGGGACCCCAGAGAAAGGACCTAGTAGTGAGTGCCCGGAGTCACCAGGTGCCAGCACCTTGCAGAGCTGGACTAGGTAAAAACCAGAAGAGGGTTGTTAGGAGTGTCATAAGTCCAGAGAGGAGGTCTGAAGCTTGCTACAGAGACGTCCACATGAAGAGTAACATCCACAAGAAGAGTACCTTGAGCAAAGCATGAAGTTTTCCCAGAGAACCTGTGCTGTCTGCTGTAACGCTGGACTTGGTAGTGGATCCACTGGACCGCAACAAGCGATGGTGAGAGCCACGCCAGGGAGTGGAATCTAGGTGAAACCCGGTTTTCACCAGAGCCCGCCGCAAAGCGGGTTGGTCTTGCTGTGGCGGGATTCCACCAGGTCGCTACCCCTGACGTGGTTGGCCTGTGGAGGCAGCCTAGGTGCGGCTAGGTGCCAGGTAGACGGTAGTAGACGGAAGCTGTCAGGAGGACCAGTACGGCAATGGACAGGAACGGAGTCACGGAACACAGGATTGCTAGGAACCAAATAGGACGTTCTAGCAAGGGGCTAGGAACAAAGAAGATCCAGCAAGGCTCTCCAGAAAGTGATCCCTTAAAAAAGGGTCAGCGACCAGCACGCATCCAACTGCCGGCGCGCTGGCCCTTTAAATCCAGAGGAGCCGGTGTGCGCAGCGGCCAGCAGAGGGACGCGGAAGCACAGGAGCATGGCGGGGTATGTGCGCTCGCGGCCCATAGCACGGAGCGTGGCGCCAGCAGCTACGGGACCGGGGGTGCCAGTGGAGTCAAAACTGCTATTATTAAAGGGGTTTTGGCATGATGTAATGTTGATGTGGGATCCTCCAAAATGGGTATATAATCACTTTTCTAAATATATTTGATTACAAAAATTGCAGTCTGAGAGCTACCGGCTGCCTTCCTGCCCCTTAGTTACTTAAAAGCTTTCTATTAGATAACGACCTGACGAGCTGGCTGGCCGGGGCTTGCGCAAAAAACACTTCTTATCTGATGAAAGGGAGCTGAAGAAGCTTTCAAGGCACCAGGTAGAAATATATTGCCTTTTGTATACAGAATCCACTAGTTGTAGTGTGATTTATCTGAGTAGATCCCTGCTTTATTGATGACAGAGAACATGAAGAAGCTTTCAAGCTGCCGTGGGAGAAAAGGTGTTTTTTTCTTTTGTATTTAAAAAATCCACTAGTTTAGTTAGATTATTTGAGTGAACAAATCACACGATCCCATATGCACCGCTCTGTGTACTGTCTGTGTCTCTCGCTCTCTTATCTCAGCGTGGCTAGTTTACATTAGCTTCTTAGCAGATAAGGCACATCTTGGCAAAAACCCCTTTAAGTGCCGGTGCACCACACTACCACCACATCTACTACTCCACCCATCATCCACAATAGTCACCTTCTTTTTTTTCATTGACCATGTCTATTTTCCACCACTGTGTCCATCATTTTCACTAAAAAAAATAGCGCCGCTTGCTGTGTAATGTTTTCCGTCATTCCTGATGGAATTTGCTCTGTCGCCAACGCTGATGTGAACCAAGCCTTACCTTACAAATGATGCCCATTTCTATACAATCATCTGTGCAATTCTATTACTTGCTACATTATTTTAAGTGAATTCAGAAGCATGCACTAGTGGAAGGTTTTGCAGTAACCGTCCTTTGCAGGACTCCCACACAAGCCGAAGATTTTACCTGCTAATTTGTTTTTGCTGTTATTTCCATGAGTCACTAGTAATGGAAGAGTTGCAAGACAATGCTCTGTATTTTTTCAGAACCACGATTATATGGCTGTCGGTACATAAACTCTCTCACCTCAGCTGTGCTAAATAATAAAGGGGAAAGGGGACGCTGCACAGAGGGTGTGACTATACATAGAGGCATCTGAAGACATTTATATTATTATAACTTATTTGTACAAATCCATCATATACAGCGGAGCAGAGAACAGATCCATTCACAGAAGTCCTTGGCTGAAGAGAACTGCATTTTGTTAATTTTAAAATTGGAGATATAAAAATTCACAGAAATTTAGGATCGGGCTTTTTTTGGGTCGGGGAAAAAATGTGCTGTTTTTAAAGGGGCATCTACATTCAGCAAATAGGGATTAGATGTCCCTGCTGCCCTGTTTAATCCCAAAAATAGTTTCCGGGTAGGGGGAAGGCAAGCCGTTGGGGTAGGGGCCTCTTTCCCTTTGCTTTCCTTTTGGGAAAGATATATTTTTCAAACTGTGTTCTGTATAGAGAAATGTGGTATTGTGGTTCTTCAACTTGAAATTTTTAATTTGGGTTTCCGGGGGGCCTTTAAATTTGGGGGTAAAAACCATTTATCTAGGGAAAAAAGTTTGAAATTGACTTCAATGTTACCCCCTTTTGAAAAATTTGAAGATAAAAAGAAAATTTAAAAGCAGTTTAAATCCAAAATTAAAGCAAGTTTTTCCCATTTAATCCTGGAAATCACCGCCTGTTTGGGGAAAAGGGTTTCCTTTGGGTCATAAACCCTTTATCCCATAATTTTAAAAGGGAAAAGGGGAAATCAAGGCTTCCCTAAGGGGGTGCTAAAAGGGGGCTGAACTTCCGGGCCCACATGTAAGACCCAGAAAAGGAAACATGTTAGTCCCGCATTTGTATGAAAGAGAGGTGCCTGTTAGACCCCCAAATCCTGCATAGCAACCCTCGAAATACAGGAAAGGGCCCGTTAGGAAAAATGAAAGTACCGCCCTGTTTTGTAGGGAGGGTTGCTTTTGACCACCAATCACCTGAAATGCAGGGTCAATAATAAATATAAAGAGCAAAATTGGCCATGTAGTACTGCATTTGTACTGTAGGGAGGTGCTATAGACCCCCAATCACGGGCATGCACCTCCAAAATTACATGTAAGATAATTTACAGGAATGTAATACCGCATTTGTACTTTTTAAGAGGGGCCCGCTTTAGCCCCACCAATAAACTGCTTGCACCTCACAAAATGCATGTAAGAGCAGTACAGGACATTTTGACGGGCATTTGTACTGTAGAGAGGCGTTTTGCCCTCCCCAAAAATTTTTTTGGACCTAAATAATCCCATGTAAAAACCCTTTACAGGAAAAGGTTGGGTAAAAACCCCTGTACTATAGAAAAGGTGCGCTAAACCACCAACCCCCGAAAAGGCACCTCCCCAAATCCCTGTAAGAGCATTTACAGGACATTTTATTTACCCCCACTGTACTGTAGAGAGGGGGCTATGACCCCCCAAATCACTGCAGCATGTAAAATAATAAATATAAAAAGCAGAAAACTGGGCCATGTAGTACTGCACTGTATTTTTAGGGAGGTGCTTTTAGCCCAAACCCAATCCCCTGCAGGGCCCCTCCCCCTAAACATGTTGAGCATACAGGAATGTAGTACCGAAACTGTACTAAAAAGAGGTGCTATGGACCCGCCAAATTCACCCTTTGGCACCTGACAAAATAAAGGTAAAACCCAAGTACAGGACAATTTTTAATTTCCCCACTTTTAGGGGTTAGAAGGGCGCATTAGACCCCCAAACCTGCATGCACCTAAACAAATTGCATGTTAGAGCAGAAAAGGGACATGTATTACTGAAACTGTACGTAGAGAGGCGCTATAGATTTCCAATCACGCTGGCCTCACTAATACATGAAAGACCAGGACGTAAAAGTAGAAAGAAAAACGGTCTATAGTGGGTGTACTAGCCCCAAATCACTGAAAAGCACCCCCCTAAAAAATTTGAAAGGGGAGCACAGGGATTTATTTACCGCCCTGTACTGAAAAAGAGTTGCTAAGACCGCCAATCACTGCATGCACCTCAAAAAATACATGTAAGATCAAACGGGACATGTAGTACCGCATTTACTGTAGAGAGGCGCTATAGACCACCAATCCGGCATGCACCCACTAATGCATGAAAAGACAGTACAGGACATTTTATACCGCACTGTAACTGAGAGAGGCGGTATAGACCCCCAAATCCCCTCATGCACCTCATTTAAAAACTTTTTAAAGGCGGGACAGGACTTTTGTACCCACGAATTTGTAGAGAGGCCAACTAGACCCCCCAAATTCACTGCATCCCCTTTCACTAATACATGTAAGAGCAGTACAGGACATGAAAGAAAACCGCACTGTGCTGTAAGAAGGCCTATAGACCACCAATCATTTCCCTGCACCTCACAAATACATGAAAGACCCATACAGGACATGTTTTTCCCAAACTGTCTGAAAGAGAGGCGCTATAGACCCCCAAATTTAAATTGCATGAAACCTCCAAAAGTACTTTTTTAAAAAGCGTACAGGTTTTTGTAGCACCCACTTTACGAAAGGGGAGGCCTTTTGACCCCCAATCTTTGCATGAAACCTCACTAAAACCCATGTAAGAGCAAAAAAAGGGACTTTGTAGAAACCCCACCCCTTTCTGAAAGAAGGCGCTTTTGGGCCCCGCCAATCCCCTGAAAATGCACCCCCTTGGATCATTTTTAAGAGCAGTATGGACTTTGTAGTCCCAACCACAAAACTGTAAAAAGGGTCGTTCCCTAGACCCCCCCAATCACTGCTTTTGCATCTTGCTAAAACAAGAAAAATTTTAAAATTTTAGTAAAAAAAAAGGGGAAAAGGCAGGGTCTGCACCTTTAAAGAGAATTTTTGGTTTTTAATTTGCTTAAATTTTTATGGAAGCAGTAAAAAACCCCGATTTTTTTTGATGGTATCCATGAATATATATTTGTTTTATCAATAATTTACATTTGAAACCCTTTTTAAAGTGGTTGTATAGAGGGAAACCCAAGGGGGCACTGCTTTACCCTGGGGACTATAATACTGTTTTGACAGCCCTAAAAGAGGGGCGCTCCCAATATAAGGACCTGCATTTTTTCCCCTCCCCCCCACTAATGGGGCCCAAAAACCAAAAGATTATTTGGGGCCAGCCTTATTGTAAAAAGTTTTTTCATTTCCCCTCTCCCCCTTGAAAACCCTTTCACTTTTTTTTATTTCAAACTATTTAACCATAACTTCCCCAAGGTTTTTCCTTTTGATATCCCCTCCCCCATACTTCCGGGAAATTTAAAAGGGGGGAACCGGGTCCATATTTTTTTGCCCCCTTTGCTGGGGGACAGCAAAAGCCAGGCCCCAAGACCTGCTGTTTCCACGCTGTGCCCCTTTTATTCTGAAAGATCCCGGGAAATTTTTTTCTTTGTATTTAATGCTCAAATCTGCAGTTTTCAGCCAAAACATTTAGCCCCCCCCCCCCCCCCCCCATACCCAAAGATTTCATTCGAAAAAGTCATTTTTTTTTTCAAACCCGCCCCACCTGAGCCTAGCCCGCCCCCTTTTCAACGGACAAAACTATTATTTTTAAATGGGTAGAAACATGTGAAAAAAACGTCATGGGCGGGGGCTACCCCTTGGGTTTTGGGAGGGCAAAAACCACCTACTCATAAAATAAGTTTTGGGGGTTTTTAAATTTGTTTCAAAAACTCCAGCTTTCTTACGGGAATAAGGGCCAACAGCGCTGGGAACAGCAGGTTGCCACAACTTGTGCTATCCTCAGCAAACGGGGAGAAAAAACCTATGTGAAAATTTTCCGGGTTTAAAACCCCCAAAAATACCGGGCCATAACATAATCTCCGTTCCTAAAATGGGGGAAACCTTCTTTTTTGCTTTTTCCCAGTGTCAGCTCCTCACACCCCCCTTTCCCCAAACTTCCCCCGTACTTCCCCCATAATTTTGGGGCCCTTTCACTCCCCCAAAAAAATCAAAAACTCTGGGCACGTTTACAATTTTCAAAAGTGCCCAAAAACCCATCTTCCTTAGGATTTCTAAAACCCCTAAAATTTAACCCGGCTCCCAAATTACAACCCCCACAAACTTAAAATGCCCCCTCATTTTATCTCCCCCCCCTCCTCCCTTGTAGATTGAAAGTTTTCGTGGCGGGGGGTCCCCTTTTTTTTTTTGGGCACCAAATTTTTAGCTCCTTGGTGTTTATTATTGTTACATACCATGAACAGAAAAAAACCCTTTTAAACAGTGCCCGGGGAAATAAATTGGTGCAAAAATAAAAAAATAAAGGCCCTTGCCCTTCAAAACTTTGGGGTTTTTGGGGTTTAAAAATTTTTTAACCCGGATTAAAAGTTTTTTAAAAATCCAAAATTGTAACCAGTGCAAAGACCAAAAATAAAAAATCTGACCCTGTAGTTTTACAAAAGGCTTGGATTTTCTTTTTGCCCATATTTCTAAACCAGGGCCGTCCCTAGGCAAAACGCACTCAGGGCGAAGTGAAAAAATTTTTAACCCCCCCCCACCCTTTAAAAAAAAAGGCCACAATGCTTCACTGGAAAGTTGCCCTGAACCCCTGAAATTTAACCCCCCGAAAACAACATAACCCCCTTTCAGCCATGATAGTTTCCCCCCTGTACCAGATATTCCCCTTTTAATCCAAAAAATTTTACCGCCCTGTAACCAAAAAAGTAGCCCCAAAGCACCCAAAGAATGTTCCCCCTTGTGGGCCCGCTAGTTCCCCCCCTTTGAAGCCAGTTTTGCCCCCGTACCCTTTTTTTGCCCCGGGTGGCCAGTTTGTCCCCGTACCGTTTGCCCCCCTGAAAGGCCATTTGCCCCCATTTTGGCCCCTATAAAACAAAAAAAAACTCACTTCCCTTTTCCAGGTTTCCCCGGAGCGGGGCCCAAATTTCCCTGGGAACCCGGGGTTTTTAAAGTGAAACGGCATAAACGTCATCAAAACGCTTCCACCGGGCCCCCCGGTGTCTCCGGGGAACGGCGGGAGCCGAAAATAACCCCCGCCCGCGGGGTGGGGGTGGTGAAAGGCCCTTTGCGCCCTTTCTGCGCTGTGAAGTACATACGGGGGAGGGGGCAGGGGGGGGAGCGATCCGCCTGCCTCCCCCCTGTCCCGGAAACCTGAAACTAATTGTGTGCACTGCCGGCAAGTCCGGCTAAACGCGGGGGCGGGGGGGGCGAGCGGCCCCCCCCCTGGGCCCGAGCGGAGCGCCGGCCCGCCCCGGGGCATCGCCGCCTCCCCGCCCCGGGGAAAGGCCCTGCCCTGGAAACCCCACCGGGTTTAAATGCCAAATGCAGAACTTTGTTCAATCTTCTGGCGGTTTCTAGTACACTTTATGATTAAAAAAAATCCGAAAAAAAAAATTTAAAAAAAACAAATAAAAATAATTTTTATTTAATAGCACCAACATTTAACCCCAAGCACTTTAAAATTTTTTAGGGTGTGGGTTTTACAGCCCAAAAAAACTACATTACAAAAGGGAAAACTTATTTACAGATGAACCCGGGTTTTTGAGAGGGCCCTGCCCCGGCAAGAGTTAAAAATCTTTTAAGGGTTTTTGGCCCTGAAAATGAAGGGTAAAAAAAGTGCTAAGTTTCCCAATGGGCCCAGAAAAGTAAAGTAAATTTTGGGGTGGTTTATGAAGTTTCGGATAAACCCTGCCCCCCCAGACAGTAAATAAAAATACAGATAATTAGAAATTGTAGGGAGTGACAAAAAATTGTTTTCGTTAGGGGGAGTGTGGATGGGAAAGGTTAAAAAATTTAGGGATTTTGGGTTTAGGCCAGGGGTGAGAAAATTTATTCTAAAGGGCCCCTTTTAAAACCCTCATGGGGGTTTTGTGATTTTTGCCTATCACCCGTGGTGGGAAGTTCCAAAATTTTGGTGCCGCCCTTTGAAAAGTTTGGGGGTTTCGGATGACTGGGAAATGAAGTTCAAATAAAAACCGCCAAGCGGGGGAGACCGGCGGGTGGTAGACCGGGAGATGTGGGAGGAGTGTAGAGGGGTGGCGCGCTGTGGAAGCTTTAGGGGTGAGTGTGATGATTTAAAAAATTTTTTCCCTTTTTATTTAAATGGGGAAACCCCAGTGCAGGGGGCTTTAAAACACAGGGTAAGGCATCAGTATAGGGGCGGGAAATGGGAAAAGAAAAAGTCTGGTTTGCTGCTTTCCCAGGCAGATTGGAGAGGGGAGAGTTGCGAGGGGGAAAGAACCGAAAAAGCGGGGGTTTTTCGTAGTCCAGATGAAAAAGAATAAGACAGTAAATGAGATTTTTGGATTTGGGTAAAAAAAAAAAAGGGACAGAAAAAAACGGGCGGTGTTTAAAAATCCGTCAGAATTTTAACATTGCCAGTTTGTAAAAAACCCAAATAGAAAAGGGGTTTGGGGAAATGTTTTGGGGGGAGACAGGTTTTTGTTTTTCGGGTTTTTAAACCCCTTTTCGGGGTTTTTAAAATGCGCCTAACTGAACGGCAAAAGATGTCTAATAAATTGTTTTAAGCCATTGTTCTTTAAAAATCACAATTTGGAAAACGCCTAAATAAAGGGGTTTTTCTGGGGGCGCCCGCCCCACACCCCGAAATATTACACACATATATAAAAAAGGGGTTGGGCAAAACAAAGATGCATTATGTTTCCGACAGGCAGACCTTTTTATTTTAAAAATGTATTTTTCCCAAAGGGCCTGAGGAGCCCGAAGTGGAGCTAGATTTTTTGGAAGGGAAAAAAAAGTCCAAAAAATTTCTTACAATTTTTACACCAGTACATAAATAAAAATTTTTTATAAAAATTAAATCAGCCCCTGTAAAAAAAAAAATTTTATTTAAAATGTAAAAAAAAAAATGTTATCATAAAAAATTTAAATATAAATATATATAAAATCCCAAAAAAAAAAAAATTTATCTCATATAAAAGGGGTATTTACATTAATAGAATTTTAAAACCCAAATTTTTTACATTAAATAACCCTTTTGATTTTTGTTCAGATTTTACAATTTTTTTTTTTTTAAACTAATTAAATTTTTGGGAAATGTATTTTGGTTGCTCTCACCCTTTTTTCTACCAAAAGGGAAGAGCCAGCCCCGACAGGTTTTGCTGGGATCTGGGGCCCCACCAAGCAAAAACATTTAACCATAGTTTCATTTCCACTGACTTTTTATATTTAATGACTTCTGTTTTTTTCCACCCTTTGCTATAGCCTTTTATAAGGAGGGGCATTTAACTTTTTGCCTAAGTTCCATAAGGGCGCCAAAACAACAGAGGGTTGGGAGGGGCAAATTTTTTGACCCCAATTTAAAATCATACAAAAACCACTTTCATAATTTAGGCGCATTATAAAAAAAAAAACGAGACCCCAAACATTCATTCAAAGTGCCTTCCTTCTTACATGTCGCCCTTAGTGTTAATTTGAACAAGAAAATTTTTGAAAAACCTTTTCGAACAATGAAACTAGAAATGAATGATATATTTTTGGCCATTTCACTGGGTTTTATGTGTATATACTAATTTTCCCAGCTCCCCAAATTTCCCTTTCCTGGGCACCGGTGCACGGCAGCAAAACTCTGTGAACCCGCAGAGCGTCTCAGCGATCCATAAAACGTAGGAGAGCAGGATTCTTCATGGTGCTGGGACAACCCTCCCACGTTGAGTCAATAGGTTATACGGAATTTTGAGGGGGGTTGGGAAACCCAAATATCAAAAAAAAGATGCAACCCCCATTTTTGTCCCGTTGAAACCAGCCCTTTTAAAAAAAAGAAGAGAACTTTCTTTTTCCTGTAGACTGGTTATTGGCTCCATGTTTCTCCTGCAAATTGCTCCCCAAGATTCGTTTTCCCTTCCCCTTTTGGAATCTGAAGCGCAACATTAAAAAAAGGGGTTTTTTTTTTTAAACAAGGACAAAAAGAAGAGAGAACACTGGTAGTATACTCCGGGAGTTGGGAAAAAAGGGAAAATGGGCCCCCAATAGTCCTTTTTAACCACAATCCCCCAAAACGGGAAAAGCCCCCAGCTTTTGGGAAACAACAACCCCCCCATCATGCATTTAAAAAAATCTTTTAAAGCAGTGGGAATAAAGGGGAGTTGTAGCTTCCCAACAGCTGCAGGGCTGCAGTTTGAGGATGCCTGGTCCATACTATGAGAGAAAGTGTCACAAAGTATCAGGAGCGCATGTTAGAAATGCACAGATTAAACAGAAGAAAATTTATTGCAGAAATCCAACTGCAGGAAAGAAAGTAAAAAAGGATATTTAGGGTTTAGAAGAGAAGATGCAACGACCCTGTATATCGATATTGCATATGTTAAATTTTAATAACCCAAACCCCCGGGCAACATCTGCAAGGAGTTTGCATCTTCTCTCCATGTCGGCGTGGGCTTCCTCGGGTTTCCCCCCTACTCTTAAAAAAAATACTGATAGGTTTTCTCTGGAAAATTTTGATTGTGAGCCCCATCAAGGGCAAAAGGGGCAATGCCAAAAAAGATCACAAACACTGTAACCCGCGTTTTGGAAGAAAAGCGGCGCATTTTAAATTTAGTATAAAAAAATAGAAATATATTTTAATTTTTTTGTTTTTCCCTTTCAAAAAAAAGCTTTTTGAATTAAAAAAAAAAAAAAAAGAAATATATTAATATAAGGAGTGGTAGGGTTGTCTTGATCAAAAATCGTCCCATCAGCCCCAGAAGCATAGAAGTGATCTAGCGGGTTATTTATGCTTGCATTCAGGCTGTGGAAATTTTTTTGGCTCTCTTTCACTAAAATACTTTGTACCTCATGTTAAAAAAATTGTAGGAAAGGAAGAATGCCTTTGCTGGCTCCCGCTTTAATTTCAAAAATTTCTTTTGGAAAAATAAAAGCTGAGTCAGATTGGGTTTCTTGTGAGCAACAAAAAAAAGTCTTAGGCTATGCTCACAAAAGGCACAATTTTTGGCATGTTTTTTTCGCTCTAAATACCCAGCAAAAATGCGTGCCCAAATTACGGTAATCCACAGGTTTTTCATAGAAAATGTGTTATTTTCACCTTCCCAATTCCCTTATTTTCCAAAGCACCCTTTTACCGGGCCCCCACAACATGGGGATAAAAAATTCTATCTTTTTCACTTAGTGTTGGGTTTTTTTATTTTTTGTTGTTTTCACATTTGTTTGGTTTAATTATCATTTTTTTGGTCCTTTTAAAAAGAAAAAATTAAAAGGGGGTTTTTCACTGCATCTATTCATCTTTCCTCAGTCCTGTTTTCGGGGTGGGTTTTTCTGGTTTCTTTCTGGCCTGCAGTGACCGCTGCGGGGACACCAAGTCTGTAGCTTTTTTGTGACCAAACGCTGGAATTTTTCAGCAGGGATCAAAAGGTCTGTACTTAGTGACCCGGGGCTGGTATCCTATCAAAAGGGAAAACAAAAGGTCTGAAACTATAGTGACCAGCGCTGGCCCGCCCATCAAAGGGGAGTCAAAAAAGGTCTTCGAACCCGAGGGAAATGATGCAGCCCATAGAAGAGGGGGTTTAAAAAAAAGGGAATTAAAGGGAGGACACCCGTTTTAAAAAGGGACATATTGCCCAAAATTACTTTTTTTTGAAGATCTTTAAAAATAAAAAAAAATTTTTGGTGAGACAACCCCCTTTTAAAAAATTTAAATTTTTGGGCATTTTTATGTTGCGACACTAAAGAAAAAAGGGTTTTTCTTTATTTTATAAATTTCGGTGAGCCATTAGGTTTAAAAGATGAAAACATGGTCTTTTTTTTTAAGAATTCACTTTTTAATTTTTTGGCACATAAAATGAATACTGCCATAAATAACAAAAAGGGAAAAATGTTTGGTCCCCCAGCGCTATGGGGGTCAAATGTTTGGGATACAAGGAATACCTTGATCAAGCAAACTGGAATAAACCGGCCCCAAAAAAGTGAAACGGGTGTTTTAAACTTTTTCTACAACCCTTTTTTGCTTTTTTGGGGTTTTTTTCACACGCGAAATCTCAGTCCTACTTTGAAGTGTAATTTTTGTTCAATTCGCCCCAAAAACAGGCCCGAGGGGTACGGTAAAATTTATAGCTTTTCATTTTAAAAAGGGGGGTTTCCCCGATTTTCCCTTTCATACCTCCCGATCCAGCTCTTCAAAATCTTTTGGGGACAAAAAGGGGGGGGGTGTGAATTTTTTTGGGTTTGGGTTTTCATGTGACCCGCAAAGGGTGAACCCCGGCCTTCCCTTTTGAAGTCAAAAAAAAGGTTTTTTATTTTAAAACAGCGTTTGTAGTAAACTTTGCTTTTCGCCCAAGGGTTCCGGGGTTTTTCAAACCCTGCCCGGAAAGTTAAAATTTTTTTTTTCTCTTTTTCAATGCACCAAAACCCATTAAAGGGTTTTTTTTTTATTTATTTGACCCGTTTGGGCTTTTACTAAGGAGAACAGAGGGCGGGGTTTAAGTGGGCACTCCCCGGGGTTTGAACAATCATTTGCTTCCCGGGGGAGAGGGTTTTTCGAGAGGGGTTTACCAAAAACTGAGGGGCTCTCAGCCCTGGCGTTTCCCCGGAGATGAGCTGTAAACAATGGATCACTAAAGGGGGCAGTAAACAAAAACGGTTTCCAAAAATTTTTTTTAAAAATGAAAGAATGGGAAAATGTTTATTTTTTAATTTAAACTTCCCACTCAATTTTACTTTGTACAAAAAAAACCCTTTTAAAAAGCAAAAAAAAAGCGCCATGGGTAAAAAAACTAAAAAATGTCACTTCTTCCCGTCGGGTTACGCCCCCGGGGAGAGTGAGAGTATTTAGAAGTACCCACTGGCCAGCGCATCCTTCTAAAGCACCAGGAGTATAGCGGTATGTACTGTGCACACCGCTATATGCCGCACAAATATCATCTGAACATACCCTTATTGGAGATAATAAGCCAGTGAAATTACAGTTTCCTCTTCCATCAAGCAGAAAATATGCTCCAGAAAGGGCTGGTTTTCCCACACCGGGGTTCCTCCACATCTCATTTGGGAAAAAAGGGGAAGGTAAAAACAAAATCGATTACTGCTTGGGGGCACAGTTAAAGGAAATTTTAAAAAAAAAAAAAAAGCAAGGGGGGACCAAACTAAAAAAAAATTCTGGAATATCTTTTTTTATTTTTTTTTTTTTAAAAATTCAAATACGAAAAAAAATTTTAAAATTTGGGGGGAAAGAAATTTTACTTTAAAACCCAAAATTTTTTTTCCCTGGGACCACGTACATGGAAAACAAAAGGGGTGGGGGACCTTTTTCCCCATAAGCTATTGGGTAAATGTGAACCCCCATTCGTCCCGGCCCCGCCATATAGACCGGTCTGGGGGTTTTTGCTCACAGAATCGCCGCTTTCGTAGGCGGAATGGGAAATCAGACCCCCCGGCTTCAAATTTAAAAATTTCCCAGCCAGCTTTTTTGGGGGCACAGAAGAAACAAATACAACCCAAAAACCCCAGGCCGTCCGTCCCCTGATAAAAAAACCCTTATCCCTTTTCTATACGTGGCCCCGGCCAAACGTCCATTTCCACCAAAAGCATTCAGAAAACCCAACCCCACGAAAAGGGTTCCCTCAGCCTCTTGAGGGCCAGAGCTCTCTACTCAGTCTGCTGCTCCAATATAAAAGGGAAAGGACTATGCCCCCGAAAACCCAGAGTTTCCCGGGTTTTATAGGGCCCCCCAGAGAGGGGTCCAAAACCTGGGGCCGGAACATGGGGTTGACGGGCCCCTCCCAACGCATTGTCTACTTTCAATTTTGGCCGACCCAGGAAACTGTTGAAAAAACCAAACTAATCATTTAAATTGGGGTGCCAACCCTTTTCTGTGGGTAATAAACCTATGGCTGGTCCTAACCCCCCCAAGGCCAGGTCCCTTGGTGGCGTGTTTTCTTTAGATTTTCCCTCTGGGGCACCCTTCTAAATGGGAGAAACTACCCCGCAGTCACTCTGCAACACTTTCACAGGGTTTGTTTAAAAAACCGTCCCGAAATCGACGGGTTTTTTTAAATTTTGCTGCATCGTTTATTCTTTGGGAAAAGGGTTTTGCCCCAAAAAAAAAAAAAATCACGTGATTTTTTTGATTTTTTGTGCCCCATACACTGAAGCACGGGAATCTACAGGAATCCGGCGGAAAAAAAGAACAAATTTTTACCGCTTTGGGCGGATTTGGGGGTTTAAAAGTTCCCCTCAGTAGAAAATCCATCGGCCCGAGTAAGGGCCACAGAACCGGTTTTTTTTATTGGGGGTCTACAAAAGGCAGGGGGACTTCCGGGGAAAACGACCCTTTCGCCCAGTGCTGTTTTTAGATCATGGCCCAAACAGGGATTCGTGGCTCAATGGGCTTCTTGGTCAAGAGGGCCCTTTAAAACCCTTTTTTATTGCGGTGGGTGCGGGGTTTAAAACCGCAGCCCCAATCAAAGGGCTTTCCCCGCTCTTTCGGGAGGGTCGGAAAAACCCGGAGACCCGGGGCAGGGGCCAGGGAAAAGGCTTTTCACAGAGTTGGGTGTCCCCCGGTTTACTGCCTGTGTCAAAGTTTACACAGATTTAAAATTAAAAAGCATTTTATGAATAGGGTTTTACATTAAAAAAATGGGTGTTAAAAAAAAAAAAAATTGTAACACAGTTCTCCCTTCAGGGATTTTAAAAAAGTAAAAACAGAAAAAGTAAAAAAAAATGAATAAAAAAATAAATAATAAAAATAAATATTTAATAAAAAATAATTGTGCATATATTACACACACAAAAAAAACCTACCCATACTAGGTATCACACCACGTAATAAGGTAGAATTATTGTAACAAGTTATTGTGAAATGTGAATGGTGTAAAAAAAAAAAAATTCTGCAATTATTTATAAGCGAATTTAAACTATTCCCCCATAAAGTACAACTTGTCTCAAATAAAAGGAGGCCTCATCCAACTGCGTCATTGAAAAAATAAAAAAGTTACAACTGTTGAAACGCAAGGAGGCAAAAACGAAAAAAAAATTCTGGTCATTAACTACTTTTCAGGTGTTCGGCTTAAGGGGTTAAAGGGGTTGTCTCACTACAAGGATTTCTGCTATTTAAGTTAAAGAACTTGCAAAAAAAAGTCACTTTGTAATATGTTTCCATTAACAATTTCCTACCTAGTCCTAGATATCCCATCTTGTATGGGCTGCATCAGCTCCTCAGGTCGCTATAGCTACAGACCTGTTTGATCTCTCCTAATAGGCTGCCAGTGCTGGTTGCTATAGCTACAGACCTGTTTGAGCTATCCTGATAGGCTCCCAGCACTGATTGCTATAGCTACAGACCTGGCTTCTACTGCAGCCTTGTAGAAGCCAGTAAACACGCCCCTGAATTCAAAATAAAACAAGAAAACAGGACTGAGGTGAGATGAATCAGTGTAGTGAGACAACCCCTTTAAATAAGTCCTTGTTCAGTTCAAAACAACCTGTGAAAAAATCTGAGATCGGGATGTCCCAAACTTGTTTTTTTTTCTCTAACCATAGCCTCAAATAAAACCCTTGTCCTAAATTGGGTTTAGTTTTTTTATGGGTTAACTTACCGTTCCATGGTGCTCCCAGTTTAGTGTCCCTTCCAGTTACCATAACGTAGCTGCTATATTATGGTAGCCAGAAGTGATGACAGACCAGTATGCTGCACAGGTTGCGCCGCCAAACTGGGAGCACCACAGGACAATAAGTTAACCCGCACAAACTGTAACCCTAAGCAATTTAGGGTAATGATACAATTTTTGGGTGATTTTCATCAAACTTCAATTCGGGCCAACCAGAATCAAATCACTTAGATTCTGGTTGCATTTGACCCAAATCCAAAATATGCAGATGGACTTTCCCTGCAAAAACTTAAAAGGGTTCCGTCCACATCCGTGTTGCACATTCCATCACATTTGATGAGAAGAATAGAGTGCAGGTACCATGATCAGACCCGATGACCCCGTTGTAGGTCAACAAGGTGACGTATAAGCCAAGGCAATTAGGTTTTCCACTATAAACAGAAACCATGTTGTATGTGCAAACAAAGCCTTACTCAAGGGGAGGTTCTGTCTACCCAATGGGAGGAAGGTGCTGAGGTTTCATGAGGTCAGTAAATTCTTTACTGGTGATTGAAAAACTCCTTCAACATCGGTCCCATGATGCAGATAAGGTTGGTTGACCCAATGAGAAGTCTGGATTTGGCTCTATTGAGAGGTAAAGATAGCATAGGACCACCCGCCTTGAGATCCTGTTGTAAGTCGGGGGGTGGTTTAAAAATTTTTTTAAATCAAAACTTTGGGGTAACAAAGAATAGCAAAAAATGTTTTCTTTAGGGATTTTCCTTGTATTGTATAACCCTTTTTAGCAGAAAAAAGTTTTGCCAAAGGGTTTAATGGTGTGGTGTGTGTGTGTGTATATATTTTATAAAATATATAAATATATATTATTTTTTTTTATATTTATAATTATATATATATAAAAAATATATTTATAAATATTATATATATATATTTATTTTCCCCAAAAACCCCTGCCAGTGGCCCCCGGGTTCACATCTTTTTTTTTTTGTGCAGAAAAATAACGTTGTTTTTGGGCATATAATTTTTTAAAATCTTTTTGGGAGGAAGGGTGCCTCCTTTTTGGGTTTTCTTGCCCCCCGGGCCACCCCCAAACGGCTTTTTATATCAGGCAGTTTGCGAGGTTGTTTTTTTTTTTTTTTTTTTCCTCTGGATAATGGGGGATGGGTTGACCCAATGAAAGTCGGGTTTGGCTCTATTGAGGGGTTTAAAGATAGCGTAGGACCCCCCCCGCTTTGAGTTAAACTTTGTAAGCCGTGGGGGGGTTTTCAACATTTTTTTATAAAAATTTGGTAAACAAAAGGGAATTAAAAGTTTTTTCATGTTTGAAAGAGAGCAAAAAGTTTTCTTTTGGGGATTTCCAAGTTTGTTTACCCCATGATGCGTTAAGGAACCCCGGGAAAACAACTTGCTAAATTTTCCTTTGTAAACTAAAAAAGGGCCCTTTACGAACAATGCAGCACTTTGCCTTTCCAGTGGGGTTTCGGGGCGCCATTTTTTTTTGCGCGTTTTAGTAGTGTAAAAATTCATCTGAACCCAATAAAACCTTTTTAAACCTGGGGGTTTAAAAAGTTTTACGCTTTCTATTTCAAAGCGAAAACTTCTGTCTCAGGTAAACCATTTTTAAAAAGTGCTCTCCCTTTCCCAATAATGCCCCTGGTTTTGCCGAAATAAAAGCTCTAAAGGTATGTTACACAATGTATTGCAGGGCGACAGTATGCCCCCGCAGGGAAATTTTGTCCCCTTTGGGGGCCCCCCCCGCTGATATGCGCGTACTCCCACAGCACGGGGGGGGGGGGGGGGGGGGGAGCAGCAAGCGGCCCCATTTTCATTCTTACTATGGCGCCTTTTTCGCCGCCAAATAATTGACTGTCATTATTCCCTGCGCGTACAATTTCATCGTATTGTCCTGCGGGGGGGAGGCTAAAACCAAAACTTTTCTATGGGAACTATGGATTACTGTAATTTCGGCGCCGAAATTAACCCATGTGAACAGACCCTAAATGTGTAGCTTCGTACAGTTATAGTTTTCGCCCCGCCCATCAACCCCCCCCAGATCTAGGGCTCATTACAAAGTGCCGCGGGGGGTCGTTAAAGCGCCCGTTTTCGGAGTGCGCCAAATTTTAAAAAAAAGCGAAACAGTGTAATTTCATGTCCCCCCAAACTTTTTGTAAGGAAATTGAATACCAGGGCTTTATATGAAAAATGGGCAAATCTTTTAAATACTTACTTTTCCCCTCAGCTCAGTCTGTCCCCGCCCATCTTGCTTTCTCACTATTCAAATGCGTTTTGAAAATCATCCACACGGCAGGGGGAAAAAATACTCCCGGGTTCAATCAGAAACCGACCAGTTTTTACATTTGGTTTTTTGTTTTAATCCTGGGTTGACACTTTTTTTTTCCATGATTTTTTGATTTCCGCCCCCTCATTCCATTAAAGGGTTGTCTCATACTCATTCACATAACATCCTGTTTTTTCAGTTTTAGTTTTTTAAATTTTCTGGCCTGCAGTGAGGAGCTGGGTGATGAACCAGGGCTGTAGCATAGTGACCAGTTCTGGGGCCCCCACAGGGGACATCAACTCTGGCTATAGCAAAAGAGGACTGATGCAGCCCTTCAAAGGGGATATCAGGAATGGTAGGACACTGTTTTGGACAAATATTGCAAAGTATTTGTTTTTGCAAGATTTTTTCCCATAAAAAAGCAGCAATCCTTTATAGAAAACCCCCTTTAAGCAGTATTAATAATTCCCCATTTAAATGGATAAAACCCAATTTATAGAACATGTTCTAAGTTTTTTGTTTTTTTTTTACACAATGTTCAGATTTAAAATCTGACTCCAGGTCTATGGAGGTGATTTAAAGTCGGATTTTTGCGGATTCTAAATACTGAATCCACTTAAAAATCCAACAATCTCATGTAGACTACCTTTTTTTCGGCGCAAAACCAAAAACCAGTCTGCACTCAAGAGCACATAAAATGTCTGTTATTTTATGACTAACATAAAATCTATTGAGCAATGTATTTAGAAAAATACTTCATCCACGAGTGCTTTGATTTTACCGTATTTGCGGATCGTACTTCAGGCGCATTGCAACATAATTACCCCCCAAAGTACACCCCACAAATACATAGTGTGAACAGACCCTAGGAGTAACAAGGGACAGGGCGATTTGGGTCAAAAATAGGGGATATCCCTGTAACGAAGGGTTGGGGAGTAAAAAATATGATTTTAGAATAGGAAAAGGGGTTGTTATTTTTTCCAAGGAAAGGTGGGCGCCTTCTGTCCGCGCTACGCGGATTCAGCCGTCGCTTTTCAAATTGAACGTTCTTTTAAAAACCCCCAAAACCGGGTGGAAGAATGAACGGGTTTAAGTGTTCAGAACGCCCGGGGGTGTAAAAACCGTCCCGGAAATTTGTGCAGTGTGGATTGCTGAACGGATTTTTTATTTAAAGGGGTTCCTCTCACTTCATTGATTCTCTCACCTCAGTCCTGTTTTCCTTGGTTTTTATTTTGTTCAGGGGCTGTTTACTGGGTTCCTAGGCTGCAGTAAACCCCGGTCTGTCTTGCAACCAGTGCTGTCAGTCTATCATGAGATGGAAAAGGGGCGTAGCTATACAAACCCGTTGGGAGCCTATCAGGGGAGATCAAACGTCTGTTCTATAGTGAGCTGATGCGCCCATTTAAAAAAGGGGTATTAGGGAAAAGGGAGGACCGTTAATGGGAAAATTTGCAAAAGGGGCTTGTTTTTGCAAGATATTTAACATTAAAAACAATCCTTGTAGTGAGACAACCCCTTTAAGTCAATATAAAGGTTGACAGTCGATTTTCAAATTGGAAAACCATCTGTAAATCCGACTGAAAACCTATGCCGTGGGGACAAGTCCTAAAAGTGATTGGGTGGTCAAGAACACTTGGGAGGCCATGTCTACACAGCACAGGTTTCTGACCAAATTTTTGTCGGAATCTGCTGAAAATCCGACTGCAACCAGTGCCCCATAGACAGCGGTTTTGAAATCTGCTGGATTATGTCGGATTTTAAAACATGTTAGATCTTCCGCAGGATTCCAGTACACTGAATGTACAGGGCCGATGGCCAATCCTAAAACTGACCACGGTTTTTAGTGTAAACCCGCGCCAAAACCTGCGGTCCATCGATGTAAAAAAGCCATTTTGGACAGCATTTTCTAGCAATGCCATGTAGACCTAGCTGGAGACTGAGAACAGAAGTGTAAAAATGGAAAAAAAAGTAGAAAAAAAGAAAAAAAAACTATTACAAATTTAAAATATCCATTTTTCCATTTTAAAAAATAATAAAGTAAAAAAAATGTCAATTTGTTTCCACCTAAATCGTAGAAAAAAAATTCAAAATATTCCTCTATTTTACAAATAAGGCCGTGTTCACACGGCCCTTTTTCCCGACGGATTTGTGCGCCGTATTGAGGGGCACAAATCCGCCGTGAATAAGGGGCCCGGGGCGGGGGCGGGCCCGGGGCGCGCGGGGACGCCGCTCCCGGCCCCCTAGACAATGGGATTGTTTACGGGCGTACGTGCCGTAAATAATGTTCATGTCACTTTCCCCCCCGCCCGGCGGATTCGCCGAGCGGGTAGGAGCGACGGAATCCACTGTTCTCAATGAGAGCAGTGGATTACCGTAATTGCTGCCGCGGATTGGCGCCGTACTGAAGCGCAAATCCGACGCGCAGTACGGCGCCAATACGCGGCAGAATAAGCCGTGTGAACGAGGCCTAAGAATAAAAGCAAAATAGAAAATAAAAAATAAAAGTCAAAAATTTCTTCTACCTCAAAGATAAAAAATTAAAATAAACTATTAAAAATTCATAATATCGTTCTTATGTATTAGGAGGAAGAAAATTTGAGATTTTCTTTTTTTGTTTTAATTCTTCTCATTTGTAAAATGGTAATTTTACAAAGAATAAGACTAATAAAAAATAGAAAATAAAAAATAAATTTCTTAAATATCTTCCACCTGAAAAAAAAAAAAACTGTTAAAAATTCAAAATATCCTTCTTATTAGGTGGAAGACATTTATTTTTATTTTCTATTTTTTTATTCTTCATATTTGTAAAATGGAAATGTAACAATGAATAAGACCAATAAAAAATACGTTTTTAAAATGTTTTCCCACCTAAAACGTAATGAAAACTGTTAAAAAAATTCTAAATATCCCTCTTTTTCCATTTTACAACTAATAAAAATAAAAACAATCAAAAATAAAATAATAAAAATAAAATTATAAAATTTCTTCCACCTCAAAAATAAAGGAAGACCTTTATTTTTCTTTTCTGTTTTTTTATTCTTCATATTTGTAAAATGGAAATGTCACAATGAATAAGACCAATAAAAAACATAGAAAATAAAAAATAAGCTTTTAAAATTTTTTCCCACCTAAAACGTAAAAAAAAACTTTTAAAAAATTCAAAATATCCTACTTTTCTCAGTTTACAAATAATTAGAATAAAAACAATAGAAAATAAAAATAAATGTCAAAAGTTTCTTCCACCTCAAACAGAATGTTTTTTTAAAAAGCTAATAAAAATTCAAAAAATACTTCTTATGTTTTAGGTGGAAGAAATTTGAGAATTTTTTGTATTTTTTATTTTTATTTGTAAAATGGAAATTTTACAAAGATTAAGACTAGTAATAAATAGAAAATACATTTCTAAAATTTCTTCCACTAAAACCCCGGAGCCTGTAAAGGTCTCAGTCAGTGGATTTTAGCCTAATCTGCAGGCGGGGGGTGGAGAGAGGCTCTTTTCTTCTTAGTGAAGTCCCCCCCCAGTGCTGAGCGCTGTAGGAGCGCACCTCCCGTGATGCCCCGCGCCGCCCCTCTGACAGCTCTTCCTGGCCGCGGAGGCTCAGTTTGTGGTGGAGCGCGCCGCCCGCACCACGTGACCGCAGGGCCGGGGAGGGTCACGTGGTGCGCGTCACGTGGGGGCGGCGGCGACGACGACGTCAGAAGGTCCTCTCGGAGAAGGAGGAACTCGCCGCCGCTGTGACACCGGAGCGGAGGCGCCCGGGCTGCCCGTCATCTGGCCGCAGGGCTCCGCCGGGAGAGAGACGCTGCCTGCCGGGCGCGGACATGACGACGGCTCCGGGAGCGCGCTGACTGACCGGGAAGCGCCGCGGCTCTCCCCATGGTGAGTGAGCAGCCCGGGGACAGTGCCCGGGGACGTGGGCTGCGCTGCGGGAGGCTGGGACGGCTGTGTGACCCGGGGGACTGCAGGACTGTCCCCACCACTGGGGGATAGAGGGCAGTGCCCGAGGGGATAGACTGGGGATAGAGGGCAGTGCCCAGTGCTGGGGATAGAGGGCAGTGCCCAGTGCTGGGGATAGAGGGCAGTGCCCAGTGCTGGGGATAGAGGGCAGTGCCCAGTGCTGGGGATAGAGGGCAGTGCCAGAGGGGATAGACTGGGGATAGAGGGCAGTGCCCGGGGGAGAGACTGGGGGGATAGAGGGCAGTGCCCGGCTCTGGGGATTTGCCTGGGATACAGGGCAGTGCCCAGTGCCGGGGCTAGAAGGTAGTGCCTGGGATATGTAAGGGATAGAGGGCAGTGCCCTACGCTGGGATTATACTGGGCATAAAGGGCAGTGCCAGCGGTAGAGGACTGTGCCTGGTACTTGGCTTATATTGGGGATAGAGGGCGGAGCCTGGTGCCAGGCTTGTACTGAGGATAGAGGGCAGTGCCTGGTGCTGGGGATAGAGGACAGTCCCCAGTGTTAGCTGGGCACTTCCCTCTAACTCTAGTATAAACCCAGCAACGGGCATTGCCCTTTATCTCCACTATGAGCCCAGCACTAGGCACTGCCCTCTATCCCCAGTATAAGCCCGTCACTAGGCACTGCCCTCTATCCCCAGTATAAGCCCGTCACTAGGCACTGCCCTCTATCCCCAGTATAAGCCCGTCACTAGGCACTGCCCTCTATCCCCAGTATAATCCCGTCACTAGGCACTGCCCTCTATCCCCAGTATAAGCCCGTCACTAGGCACTGCCCTCTATCCCCAGTATAAGCCCGTCACTAGGCACTGCCCTCTATCCCCAGTATAAGCCCGTCACTAGGCACTGCCCTCTATCCCCAGTATAAGCCCGTCACTAGGCACTGCCCTCTATCCCCAGTATAAGCCCGTCACTCGGCACTGCCCTCTATCCCCAGTATAAGCCCGTCACTAGGCACTGCCCTCTATCCCCAGTATAAGCCCGTCACTAGGCACTGCCCTCTGCCCGGTGCGGATATCGGTGTAATGTACAGCAATGACGCCTGACTGCTGCAGCCAATCGCTGGGCTCAGTGGTCACATGTTATACTGCTGGTGTCACGGCTCAGTGGTTAAGCTACCAGTATGGCACAGGGTTAGCGCCGGCGTCAGCGCTGCAGATGTAAATGAACAGCCGTCGGCTCCGCCAGAGAATCGGATCAGTGAGGAGTGGAAAGTTGTAAAACATTGGGGACACTGCCACCCCTTAAACCTGTCGCAGCCTGAGCAGTTCTGTGTACAATGTATGTGATGTTTATGGGAGGCCTGACGAGGGGCGAGGGGCATTGGTGCTGTTTGCTTGGTCTGTGCCACCATTAGGTGGAGAGGATGTGGTGACTTGCTGTAGTCCGGTTCAGTTGCGGTGGTTATACAGTGTGATTAAAATGTGCACTAAAAACCTCATATGTAAATATATGTACTGTGCTCCTGCAATATACAGTATTAGTTCTGGGACGACCATTGTATGATGAAACCAAAACTGGGAATTGGTCCTGAAGCCTCAGAATGTTCCCAACATAATGAAGATTAAAGGACCATGAAGCAGATACTGATCCAGATAAAGCGCGTCCTTACATATAACATCAGAGAGAGCTGCTGGGAGCTGGAAATCCATTCCTATGAGGACGACAGGAGCTTCTTTGGGTCAAGGACTTTATACAAAATGTACCTGGTGCCCAAAGGAGCCGCTCATTCTGGCACTTTTAGGAGCAGTACAGGACATGTAGTACCGCACTGTACTGTAGAGAGGCGCTATAGACCACCAATCACTGCATGCACCTCACTAATACATGTAAGAGCAGTACAGGACATGTAGTACCACACTGTACTGTAGAAAGGTGCTATAGACCACCAATCACTGCATGCACCTCACTAATACATGTAAGAGCAGTACAGGACATGTAGTACCACACAGTACTGTAGAGAGGCGCTATAGACTGCCAATCACTGTATGCACTGCACTAATACATGTAAGAGCAGTACAGGACATGTAGTACCGCACTGTACTGTAGAGAGGCGCTATAGACGGCCAATCACTGTATGCACTGCACTAATACATGTAAGAGCAGTACAGGACATGTAGTACCGCACTGTACTGTAGAGAGGAGCTATAGACCGCCAATCACTTCACGCACCTCACTAATACATGTAAGAGCAGTACAGGACATGTAGTACCGCACTGTACTGTAGAGAGGCGCTATAGACCAGCAATCACTGCATGCACCTCACTAATACAGATGTTTTACAAGTAAAATGTTCCAGATAATAGGTTAGATCTTCCATCAATCACATGAGCCACAGATCAGCAGTGTCTGAGACATTGTATGGGGAGGGTGGTATCAAGATGCAATGTCCCAGGGAAGACCATTGTATGATGAGAATACTGTATCCTGGGGGAGCGCTGTATAGTAAAGGTGTTATATGTGTAGTTAGTGTGTAACGTATGTTAGATTTGTAGCTTGTAATGTGTGTAGTTAAAGGGACACTTCAGAAATTGGTATTTTGTTAATGCCATTATTTCTGAAAACACTTTTCTTTTAGATTTTTTTTTATTTTTATTTCAGCAGTCCTATGCAACTTGTGTGCTTTTATATATAATTAAAATATAAGCAAAGCGCCCCATGTAATAGTCACAGCTGGCTTGTCAACGTGTGACATGATATTGATGGTAGTGTCCCTGTAATGTGCGTAGTAAGTAGAGCGATGGTGCCGTTCAGTCATCTACAGTCAGTGGTTCCTGTCTTGTGTGTTTAAGGGTAAGTTCACTCGGCTGAATTTTCAGCCTCACAAGCAGCACTTGGCACTTATAGGCTAAGGCTCAGATTTTATATTGAAATCTATGGGGATGGTTGACGGTCGGTTTTCGAAAACGGTATAAAAAAAAAAAAAGACTGCAAACCCATGTGGACTGGGCATCGATAAATCCGCCTCTTTCTGCCCATCAAAGGCCCCCCCCCCTTTTTTTTGGGGGGGGGGGGGGGATCCTGTTGTTCCCATTTGTCATGACAAATATGCGTGAGCTGTCTCTGAAGGAGTCAGTGGGAGCTTTGGTTCTGCGGCTTGTTGAGAAAAGTTTGTCCGGATGGCGCGCCGCGCACGTGGCAGCTGTGTTGTGAGGCCTCTTGGTTGGTGCAGGTTTTTGCAGCAACTTTCCTGTTCCTTGGTTAGAACTCGGGGTATGTTCACACGGGCTAATTTCGGCGCGGATTTGCGCTCTAATAGGGGCGAGATGCGCGCCGAAATTATGGTAACCCATAGTTCTCATGGAGAACTATGGATTACGCCTCCTCTCCACGCGCATACAGTACGATCTTATTGTACGCGCGTGGAGATAAGGGACATGTCAATTACTTGCGGCGAATACGCGCCATTAGTAATGCATGTCTATGGGGCCGGCAACCCCCTCCCCTCCCCCCTTGTGACACGGGAGTACACGTGTGTTAGCATGACTCCCTAACACCTGGCGTAATTGCGGCCGTACTGTACGCCCCCCAATTACGCCGTGTGAACATAGCCTTAGGCTTGTGAGAGAAGCTGTCACTTTTGTCACCACCATATGAAACTTTTGCAGAACTGTTCACTTTTGCTACTTTACCTCGCCCGGCCTTGTATATGTGTATGTCATTTATATAATGTCTATTTTATGCTGCTAAAAGCAGAAAAACATGAGGATTCCCCAGGTAAAGTATCCAAAACTGCGGCGATGAATTTCACATTGAATGAGGCAAATCCGCGTCCACTATACCTGATGCGATATACCTGAGATAGACGCATCCTAGTGATATGCCAGCAAAGTCTAGGGTGGGAACACATCCTCCTTTTTTTTTTTTTTTCTGTTTTTGTATTTTTTTTTTTGGAGGAAATCAGAGGGTTGCTATTAGAAATTCAGGGATTTAAGTGCAAATTTCATATCAAAATTTGTCATGTGAATGAGACCTAAGGGAGACTAAAGCTTTTATCACGGTCCAACGCCTATCACATCAGCAGATTTGGAGTATTTGTCAGTGAAGTGTTTGCTGTGCGGTTTTTTCTTTTCTTTTTTCCTATAATGTACAGGCTTAAATGAGATGTTGTAAAACAGTGTCGCCCAACCTGTGGCTCTCTATCACTTGCCAAACTACAACTCCCAGCATGGCCTGGCAGCTTAGCGGTTGCTGAGCCGCGTCTCCCAGCATGCCCTTACTACCTAAAGGGGTTGTCTCACTACAAAGACTGCCATTCATGTTAAAGATCTCGCAAAAACAAGTCACTTTGCAATATGTGTCCATTAACAGTATCCTACGTATTCTGAGATATCCCCTCTTGTATGGGCTGCATCAGCTCCTCGGGTCACTATAGCTACAGACCTGTTCGATCTCTCCTGACAGGCTCCCAGCACTGGTTGCTATAGCTACAGACCTGTTCAATCTCTCCTGATAGGCTCCCAGCACTGGTTGCTATAGCTACAGACCTGTTCAATCACTCCTGATAGGCTCCCAGCACTGGTTGCTGTAGCTACAGACCTGTTCAATCTCTCCTGATATGCTGCCAGTGCTGGCCTCTATAGCTACAGACCTGTTCGATCTCTCCTGATAGGCTGGCAGTGCTGGCCTCTATAGCTACAGACCTGTCTGATCTCTCCTGATAGGCTGCCAACACTGGTTGCTATAGCTACAGACCTGTTTGTTCTCTCCTGATAGGCTGCCAACACTGGTTGCCATAGCTACAGACCTGTCTGATCTCTCCTGATAGGTTGCTGGCAGTGCTGGTCTCCATAGCTACAGACCTGTCTGATCTCTCCTAATAGGCTTCCAGGGCTGGTCTCTATAGCTAAAGACCCGGTGTCCTCAGCAGCTCGTCCCTCCAGTCCAGTAGAAGCCAGTAAACACACCCCTGAGACCAGGACTGAGGAATTAATCAATGTAGTGAGACAACCCCTTTAAGCTGTCAGGAAATGCTGGGAGTTGTAGTTTTCCAGCAGCTGTAGAGCCACAGCTTAGAATGCACTGCATTTACTATGAGGAATAAGTACTGTAGTAGTCAGGAGTGCTCGCTCCTACGTTTGCGTTTTGCTGTCGCTAGGGGGCAGTGTTGTACATGAGTGGGACTCGTACATTATTACTATAAGGATATGTCTCCACTGCACATTTACAGTCGTTTTTTTTCAGTGTTTTTCGTTTTCTAAAACCATGGGGGAGGGGGGATATGGAAAGCAGATCCCATAGACTTTACTAGTAAAAATGTTCTGTAGCCACATTTTTTTTGCTGCTGGTTGTATTTTGAAATGTGTTGCAAGAAAACCAAAGAGCAAAAAATTTACCATTGGAGTCTATGGAAAGCACCGGATATTCTTTGACGCTTTTTTTTTTTTGCAGAAATCCGCAGCAATTATAATAAGCAGTTCTGCAAAAAAAATTACAATAACTGGTTGTTTTATGAGCTGTTTTTGATATGCATTAGACAAACTCTAATCAACGTTTTTAGAGTTTGGTTTTCAGTGAGTGTTTTTTTTTTGTTTTTTTTTTGTCCACTGCCATGTAGACCTCGTCTAAAGTTGACTGCCGGAGACAGGACCTAAAATACCTACGTGCCTCCTTTTCTAACAATACATGAAAAAAACTTTGAGGTTCTTAGTTCACGTTTTGATCAAAATTGTTTTAAGCCCCCCCCCCACCCCCGGCTACCAACGGGATCTCAAGGCGGGTGGCCCTACTCTATTTTTACCTCTCACTTGAGTCACTTCTTTAGAGGTTTCCATGTCTTGTTTGTATAGCCCTTTTAGCTGATGGTGTGCCACTGATATTGTAATGCGTGTGTGTGTATATATATATATATGCCGCAACCATGCCAGTGGCACCCGGGTTCACATTGTGTTTTTCAGAAATGTTTTTTTTTTGTGCAGAACTATACGTTGTATTTGGCATATATTGCTTTCTATACAGGAAGGAGTGGATGCCTCCATTTTGGTTTTTTGCAC